>JAIUZE010069258.1:0-13907 GCA_022085475.1 Heliosperma pusillum
GTGAGTTAGCTTGTATGTGAGAAGAGTGCTAGCCTGAGTCTATTTGACATTGATATCACTCTTTTCCTAAGAGGTTTCAGTTCAATTGGTTATCAGAGCTTTTGGTTGTGAGTTCATTTACCTACCTACATTAAAAACACAAAAACTACCCATGAGTGAAGAGAGATTAGCAGGGCTTGAAACCACAGTTCATGGCCTTGCTAGAACTGTTATGGAGGTTACTGCATCCTTCAATGAATTCTTAGATGGTCAGCTCAACAATGGTGGAAGAGGAGGCAGAGGACGAGGTAGAGGAGCACCTGTGCCACCTGTTGCAGCAAGAAGAAGGCAACACATGGAGCAAGAGGGGGCCTCAGATTCAGAGAACTCAGAGCAGGGCCTTCCTAGGCACCATGACAAAGACTTAAAGGTAGAAATCCCTGACTTTCTAGGTAGTATGAACCCTGATGACTTCCTAGACTGGTTAAGGTCAGTAGAAAGAGTCTTTGAGTTCAAGGGTTACACTGATAGAAGCGCCTTTAAGGTAGCCATCATGAAATTGAAAGGATATGCATCCTTGTGGTATGAAAATATGAAGGCTCAGAGGACTAGGGAGGGTAAGGATCCTATTAAATCTTGGGATAAACTGAAAAAGAAAAGGAGGGTTAAGTTTGTATCAAAAGATTACACTCAAGACATGTTTATCAGACTTACCCACCTGAAACAAGAAGGTAGACCTGTTGAGTCCTATTTGAGGGACTTTGAGCAACTCACACTACAATGTGAGATTACTGAAAAGCCTGAGCAGAAGATAGCTAGGGTTTTAGAAGGTCTTGATGAAAAGATAGCTAGCAGAGTAAGATTGCAGCACCTTTACTCTTTTGAGGAAGCAGTGAGTCTAGCCTTGAGGATGGAGAAGCTAGGGAAGGGAAAACCAACCCCTCCCAGGCCACAGACTAGACCTTCTTTCAAACCCTTCACTGGAGTAAGAATAGGAGAACCCTTGGTCCCAGCCAAACCCTCAGTGTCAGATAAAGGCAAGGCCCCTGAGACAGACTTGAGAAAGACAGTATCCCTTAAGAAGTGCTTTAAATGTCAGGGCTTTGGGCATTTTGCTAAAGAGTGTCCCTCTAAAAGGGCTTTGAGCAGTCTGGATGTTGTAGAATGGGGTGAAGATGAGATCCTTGTATGTGAGGAGAGTTTGGAGGAACATGAGGAAGAGCCTAGAGAGGAAATGATAGCACCAGATGCAGGCTTGAGTCTAGTAACCTGGAGGGTTATGCATACCCAACCTCAACCATTAGAGGATGATCAGAGACAGCAAATATTCAGGACCAGATGCACTATAAGGGGAAGTGTTTGTAACATGATAATTGATGGGGGAAGCTGTACCAATGTAGCCTCCACAACCTTAGTAGAGAAACTGTCCCTAACCACACAAGAACACCCCCACCCCTATAAACTAAGATGGCTGAACAAGGGAGGGGAAGTAAGAGTTGACAAGCAGTGTGTTGTGCCATTCTCTATTGGCAAGGGATATACTGATGAGGTCTTGTGTGATGTCCTACCTATGGATGCTTGCCACCTTCTTTTGGGCAGGCCCTGGGAGTTTGATAGAGACTCTGTACATCATGGGAGGGACAACACCTATGTTTTCAAGTTTGGTAACAAGAAGATCATACTAGCCCCTTTACCCCCCAATGTTAAAGGGAACATTGCCCCTGTCAATGACATTTCCAAAGAAGTCCTATTGCTGAGTGAAGCTGAGATGGTTCAAGAACTTATGGGAGATGAAACTGTGTTCATCCTGCTAACCAAAGAGGTCCTACTTCCCCAAGGAAACATTCCAGCTAATGTTCAACAAGTACTGAAGGACTATGGGGATGTATTCCCTGCTGACTTGCCTAGTGGACTACCCCCTCTTAGAGGAATAGAGCATCATATTGATCTTATTCCTGGAGCAATGCTACCCAACAAACCTGCTTACAGAAGTGATCCAAAGGCCACTCAAGAACTACAAGCTCAGGTTGGTGACTTACTCAGCAAGGGTTTTGTGAGGGAGTCCCTCAGTCCCTGTGCAGTTCCTTCCTTGCTAGTTCCCAAGAAGGATGGGTCATGGAGAATGTGCATAGACAGCAGGGCCATCAACAACATTACCATCAAGTACAGGTTCCCTATACCAAGGTTGAATGATATCCTGGATGAGCTGAGTGGGGCTCAGGTCTTCTCCAAGACTGATCTAAGGCAGGGATATCACCAAGTAAGGATCAGGGCTGGGGATGAGTGGAAGACAGCCTTCAAGACCAAGCATGGGTTGTATGAATGGCTGGTCATGCCATTTGGTTTATCTAATGCTCCAAGCACCTTTATGAGGTTGCTGACTGAGGTTCTAAGGCCCTATCTAGGGAAGTTCATTGTTGTATACTTTGATGACATATTGGTCTACAGCCCCTCAACAGAAGAACACCTCCAACATCTGAGATTGTTATTTGAAGTCCTGAGGAAACACAAGTTGTTTGGCAAGATGGAAAAGTGTACATTCATGCAGGGAGAGGTGCAGTTTTTGGGGTTCATTATTTCCAAAGAAGGAGTGGCTGTTGATCAAGAGAAGGTAAAGGCCATAAGGGAGTGGCAGGTCCCCAAAACTATAACTGAAGTGAGGAGCTTCCATGGACTGGCTTCCTTCTACAGGAGGTTCATCAAAGGATTCAGTTCCATCATGGCTCCCTTAACTGAGTGCATGAAGAAAGGAGAGTTTAGGTGGAATGACAAGGCTGAGAGGTCCTTCAATATCATCAAAGACCTCTTGTGTGAGTCTCCCATACTTGTTCTCCCTGATTTTAACAAACTATTTGAAGTGGAATGTGATGCTAGTGGTATAGGCATTGGTGCTGTCCTAATGCAAGAGCAAAAACCTGTGGCCTACTTTAGTGAGAAGCTGAGTGGTGCTAAGCTCAACTACTCCACCTATGACAAAGAGTTCTATGCCATAGTCAGAGCCTTGAACCATTGGGGTCACTACCTGAAGCCCAAACCCTTTGTATTACACTCTGACCACCAGGCACTCAAGTACATCAATGGACAACATAAGTTGAATGCTAGGCATGCCAAGTGGGTGGAGGATTTGCAGTCCTTCTCATTCTCCAGTAAGTACATTGAGGGGAAGAACAATGTAGTGGCAGATGCTTTGTCAAGGAGAACCATGATGCTGACATACATGGAGCAAAGAGTGCTTGGGTTTGAGCACATGAAGGAGCTTTATAGGGAGGATCCTGATTTCAAAGAAGATTGGGTGGCAAGACTGGAGGGCACCACTAAGAATGGGAGTAGATACTCAGAGCAGGAAGGATTCTTGTTCCTAGGGAACAAACTCTGTATACCAAAGGGTCCTTATAGGGGGTTGCTAGTAAAAGAGGTTCACTCAAATGGTCTAGCTGGCCACTTTGGCATCCAGAAGACCTATGACATGCTGCAGGAACAATTCTATTGGCCAAGAATGTTGGGAGATGTTCAGGATGTGATAAGAAGGTGTAGTGCTTGCCAGAGGTCCAAGTCATTCTTTCAGGCTGGAGCATACACCCCCTTGCCAGTCCCAGACAAGCCTTGGGAGGATGTTAGTATGGACTTTATAGTGGCCCTTCCTAGAACTCAGAGGGGCAAGGACTCAGTCATGGTGGTTGTGGACAGATTTAGTAAGATGGCACACTTTGTTGCTTGCAAGAAAACTTAAGATGCCATGGGAGTTGCAGACTTGTATTTCAAGGAGATTGTGAAGCTCCATGGAGTACCAAGAACCATAGTATCTGACAGAGATACTAAGTTCATGAGTCACGTCTGGAGGACACTTTGGAAGCTTCTAAAGACAAGGCTCCTGTTCAGCACCTCTCATCATCCCCAAACTGATGGGCAGACAGAGGTAACAAACAAGACTCTGGGCAGGATCCTCAGGTGTATCATTTCAAGGTCTTTAAAAGATTGGGATTTGCAGCTGGCACAGGCAGAATTTGCTTTCAACAGAGCCCCCTCCACCAGTACAGGTAAAAGTCCATTTGAAGTTGTTTATGGCACTAACCCCTTGATGCCAACAGAACTTGTACCAATGGCAAAGAAGGTGGTGCCCTATGATGCAAGGAACAGGGTAGAACAGATGATGCAGATACATGCTAAGGTGAAACAGCAAATTGAGAAGATTAATGAGATGTATAAAGCCAGAGCAAGGGGTCCAAAGAAATCCAAAGAGTTCAAAGCAGGAGATCTAGTATGGTTGCACCTAAGGAAGGAGAGGTTTCCTGACAAAAGAAAGAACAAGCTAAGTCCAAGAGCAGAGGGTCCTTTTGAGGTCATGGAGAAGTTGGGGTCCAATGCATACAAGATTGACCTCCCAGGGGAGTATGGAGTACATGGAACATTCAATGTGGGTGATCTGAGCCCATACTATGGGGAGTCTGATGAGGAGAGCAGTGAGGATTTGAGGGCAAATCCTTTTCAAGAAGGAGAGTTTGAAACAGGAGTAGAACCCCATCAACACCAAGCCAAGCAAACAGCTAACCAGGATTGCACCATTGCAAACAAAGGGTCCCAACCAACCCCCTACCAGACAAGCAAGAGCCCCACACCAAAGGCCCCAGGAACAACACTCACCAAGCACCCCAATTACAGTCAAGAAGCAGCAACAAGTCAGGCAAACACAACCACAAGAAGGGTCACAAGAGCAGGGTCCAGTTTCCTGAAAAACAGCCAAGACCAGTCAGAGTATAAATCAAATACCATGCAGTACGAGTCCAACCAGGGGCTCCATCTTCTTTTCCCTTAAAATTGATGTCCTGAGCAAGAGAAAAGTCCAGGGAAAGTTTTCTAAATAAAGTCTAGAAGTCCATCTAAAAACAGCCTAGAAGAGTGAAGGTCATATTGAGGAGTCAGCTAGCACCAAGGCCAATGTTTCTGTCCAGAACTCCTTATTTTTGTGTATGATCAACCTCAAGTGTAGTTAGTATGTTAGGAAGGTCTTATATGAAGCCTTTGTCAGCCAGACACAGCGAGAACAAGCCAAGCAAAGACTTCCCAAGACAGTTTGCAAACTTACCATTTCTGGAAAGGGACAAACCTACTTTTGCAGTCTTTCTTTTCTCTGTTTTGCAGTCTGTTTTTGTTGTCCTCATTAGCTGACTTTGTAGTTTTGTTTTCTCAGTAAGATGTAAGGCTTTTAAGCCCTTAGATGTCCTTGTTTTCAAGGGTCAGGATCTGTTGATTTGCCTATATAAGGCTTAAGTTGTAACCTAAGGAGGCAGACTTTGATTAATATAATTATGAACTTTGTTCAAAACAATCCTTCAGCAAAAGCTAAGTGTTGTAGCATTTCTTAGTGAAACTTGCGTGTGAACTAAGACTGCAGTGTTTAGAATTCATTACTTGTGTCTTGAGTCCTAACACAACCTTTGTCATCTATGCTTGTGTGCTAAGATACAAAGTACTATCTGAATTGCCTGGCCTAGTGCAGGTTGTTGAGTCATTCCTGAGTGAGTTAGCTTGTATGTGAGAAGAGTGCTAGCCTGAGTCTATTTGACATTGATATCACTCTTTTCCTGAGAGGTTTCAGTTCATGGGGCGTGTGACTCATGCAAGAGTCGGGTTCCGGGTTTGTTTCGGGACTTAAGTTGACTCAGGAATAGTTAAATGACGTTTGGGGTTAAATCGTAAAAGTTATTCTTTAATTCCGAATAAATTCAAAATAATTATATTAAATTATCATAAATTAAAATAAATCTTAATAAAAATAAATTAAATTTATTATTTTTTTTAAATAAAATTTCGGTCTTCAAACTTACAAGGCGAGTCGGGAAAGTCAACGAAAGTCAAAGTCGACTTAAAAGTCAAGAAAAGTCAAAGATGACTTAAAAGTCAAGAAAAGTTTATGACGACTTAAAAGTCAAGAAAAGTCAATGACGACTTTAAAAAGTCAAGAAAAGTCAAAGACGACTTAAAAGTCAAGAAAAGTCAAAGATGACTAAAAACGGGATTTTCATGAAATCTCTCAGAAATTCCAAATACGAACTCGGAATTTCAAAATACGACTCGAAACAATAAATTCTATTTTAAAAACTTAAGTCTGCTGAAAAGTGTTAGTAAATATTTTTACTAGAAAAATTGGGTACTTTTCGGGTTGTTACAGGTAGGCTCAGTTTAGGATGTAGCTAAGGGCAATAGGCAGATATGGGTTATGTGGAGTTAATGGGGTAAAATGAGGAAAAGGGAGATGCAAATATTCTCAAAACACGTAATACCGACCACAAACCCAATGCGTGCAGGCAATAAGAAATCAAAATTCATATACAAGCAAATGACACGAGATGCGGGGAGTAACTACTCTCATTCCTAGATGAACTGATCATGGATGTCACCAGTTATAGGCTCTAAAATCTCATAATATATAAGTAGTTTGCCAAAAAAAAAATCGAGTCAAGTCTAATAATCAAATTTAAATTCCAAGACAAAATTCATAGTTCACTATTTTGATTTTTCTACGTAAATCTAGAAAGGTGCAAAGAATAGTATAAAATAGACTCGTAGTGCGATTTCATCATGAACAAGACTCCAATCCGACTCAACTATATGCAAAAATAAACGTGATATATTTTTTGATTTTTTCAAATTTTTCTAATTAACATGAATTGTAAACGTGAATGCAATACGAATGCAAATGCAGACGCAAAAGGATGTAAAACACTTCCCCAAACCAAAACAGACAATGTCCTCATTGGCTATAGCACCAAAGCATATACGGGAAAGGGAAAAGCAACCTAATACATGCTCCGAAAGAATGAAATGTAAATATATGAAGAATGGAAAAACAAAAGAAACAGAAACGACTCACAAGACAAAGCTTCCCCAAACCAGCATCAAACTAGGTGGTATAAATTTCCTCGATCGAAAGTTTCTGTCATGCTGGACTGCTCGATCGAGTAGGTCTGAGTTACTCGATCGGGTGGACTTCTTTTGATGATCCATACTTCACTCGATCGATTGGAATTATACTCGATCGAATCACAATGTACTCGATCGAATGACTCTCCTCCATGCTTAGCCTTCGACTTTTAGCAATTTGATTGCCGCTTCTATTTCCTGCCAAATGATACAAAACAATACCCAAAAAAAAAAACAAAACCAAAAGAAAGTCTAGCAGGAAAAATAAATTGTCTAACTGAGCTACGGATTATCACGTAGTAGTCTAATTGTCTAAATGTCTAAGAAACGCGATAAATTGTTTTTACAAATTGCACGGGGTTGCAAACCTGACTACCAACCAAATAGTTTCATGAGAAGGCCACCGTGTGGCCTTTGACTTGCGGAAGTACCCTCAGCTGCGGTAAGTTCCGTCTTCTTCCTCCACACGTACAATGGTTTCTTGGAGCCTAGCTCCACTTCGGAATTACTTGCGTACATGCGGGCTCTTTTGTCCTTCTTGGACTTCTTCTTCTTTACGTCATCACGCGAACCTGGCTTTTCCTTTTCCAGCTCCAATGCTACTGATTTACTACCTGTAATGGAACACACAACAGCATATTCCTCCAAATCGCTCCCAAGCTGGGGCGGAGGTGTTACGGTAGTATTGGGGATATCACAGATAGGAGCTATAGGCTCGATAGGAACCGAAGCTTTGTCATGCGTAAATAAATCAGGTGCGATATCAGATAAAGGAAGTGCGTAGCATGGTGACACAAGCATAGGACCCTTACTAACATGAGACTGCGTGAAAACTAAATTCTCCCCACCTATTTGAAAAGTCAGAGTCTGTAACCCAACATCAATAACCGCTTGCGCAGTATGCAAGAAAGGTCTTCCCAAAATGATGGGAGTGTGAGAATCCTCAGGTATATCCAAAACTATGAAATTGACCGGGATAAAAAATTTTCCTATTTGCACAGGAACATCCTCTATGATTCCTAAGGGTCGACACAAGGTCCTATCTGCCATCTGTACCGTCATGTTTGTACACTGAAGCTTCGTAAAGCCTAACCGTTTGGCCAAAGACAAAGGTAAGACGCTAACACTAGCTCCTAGGTCACATAACGCATTATCTATGAGATAGGTACCTATATGACACGGTATAGAAAAACTACCTGGGTCAGACAGCTTAGGGGGGCTCTTGTTCTGGAGGAACGCAGAGCATTCCTCATTCAACGCTACAGTCTCTATAGTGTCTACGGACCTCTTACGCAAAAGAATTTCTCGCATAAATTTTAAGTAAGAGGGTACCTTTAATAGGAGGTCTGCAAAAGGAACGTTCACCTTGAGATTGCGTACAATGTCAGCGAACCGAACAAATTCCTTCTCGACCTTAGCCTTCTTCAATCGACCAGGAAACGGAACTGGAATGTCAGGATTACCACGTTGCATATCCTTGACAATTGCATTGTTGATCATCCGCTTGCTTAACCCCTTCAAACGAGCTTCTCGCTCATGGAAACCCATCGTACGAGTATCTAAGTCACTCGATCGAAGATTATCCGAGCTTACATTGCTTGATCGAGCAGCTTCCTCAGTCAATTTATTCGATCGAGCAACTTAGTTCTCTCGATCGACCACTTGTTCATCTCGATCACTCGATTGAGCACCAACAACCTCTCGATCGAGTAACAAGCTTTCTGATTCACTCGATCGACTAACACCTATCTCTGGATCGAGTAGATTCTCCTTCATTTGATTCGATCGACTAGCAATAACCTCTCGATCGATTATATTATCAACAACAGTCTTCGCAACATCAGGATGCGCACCAGAATTATCAGCATTTGTACCAGGACTGTCATAAGCAAGACCGCTTCTCAGAGTAATCATATTCAGCGTCTCCTTGTTCTTGTTAGTTTGAGACGGTAACTGCCCAGGTTGCCTAGTCGATCGAACTCCTGCCAATTGAGCAATCTGCGACTCCAAAAGCTTAATAGTAGCATTCGTTGCTTGATTAGTTTTGCTCATTTGGATAGCTAAAGCTTGGATCATAGACTTTAACTCCCGGACTTCTGAAATTCCTACAGATGAGGAACTCGCTTGCTGTGAAGACTGGATGTTCTGAAATTCTTGCTTGTGCGGCGGTTGATACGTCGGCTGTGGTGGTGGAGGTGTAGGATTTAAAACGTTCTGGCTTGTCCATCTCAAATTAGGATGGATATTCCCTTGATTGTAGTACCCTTCTCCTTGACGGTATTGTTGAAAGGAAAAGACTTGTTCCCTTTCAGCGAGACAGTCTATAGCCGTGTGACCAGTTTCACCACAGCTCTTGCAAGTAATCATATCATCCTGCTACAGCAAATGAACCGTCTGCTGGTTATCTTCAACTTTCTTCTCCCATTTGTCAAGTCTGGCATTTAGTTTATTGAATTTTGCATCCAGACCTTCAGAATCGATACTAGCTATCGTCCGTGTACCACTCCTCGGATTACCATATTCAGCACAATGGGTTGCCATCTCCTCAATTAGTTTCCAACCCTTATCATCATCTATTTCCTTCTGGAACCTCCCGTTTGACGCGGCATCTAGAATGGCTCGATGATCGTCATATAACCCGGTGTAAAACTGGTTACACAGAAACCACTGCTCGAACCCATGGTGAGGAACGAACCTCACTAGCGTCTTGAATCGATCCCAGGACTCATAGAGATTTTCATGAGCCGTTTGCTTGAAATTAGTAATCTGACCCCTCAAAGCATTCGTCCTCTGCGGCGGGAAGTACTTCTTGTAGAAGGCCAGTGCGAGTGTGGTCAAGTCGGTAATACCCAACTCTTCTCGATTTAAATTCTTCAACCAGTCTTTGGCATTATCAGTAAGGGAAAAAGAAAACAAGAATTCCTTGATCTTGTCAGCTGTCACCCCTTTGGAAACCGGAATAGAAGAACAATAGTCAGCAAAGGTCTCCATATGCTTCCTCGGATCCTCCTCAGCTACACCCCTATACTTGTCCTGCTGGACAAGTTTGATATAAGACGGATGAAGATCGAAAGTAGTTCCATCTTCGTCCTTTGTAAGTTTGAATCCTTGAGGTATACATGCAGCTGTAGGCTCAGAATGGCTAGCAATATTAGGCATCTTTGCTGGAATGGTAGTCTCAACAGTTAAATCTTCCTCGAAAATGAAACTGTCAAAGACGGATTCAGAAGTAGTCAAGTCTTCCTCCTGAATAGTCTTATCTAACCCTCTTTTCCTGCGCAGGAAGGTTCTTTCAGGCTCTGGATCAGCTTCCACTAATTCGAGCCTTTGGAACCTGCTCATACACAACTATAAAGAGAAAGATAAGAACAGTCTTAAGGAATTAGAAATTCCTTAAGACGAGACAGAAATAAATAACAGAAAATTAAATTGCCTCCCCGGCAACGGCGCCAAAATTTGATGTGGTCGTTATACACCAAAAATAAAACCTAAGTCTACTAACTAAGAAGATAGCGGAAGTAGGGTCGATCTCCACAGGGAGGAAACTAATCAACTGTAAATCTAAATCTGCAAGAAACAATCTGGGGGTTTTGAAAATTGGTTTTAACTAACTAAATAAGATTAAAGGGAAGAGAAATAAAGGAAGAAATTAATACGAAATAAATCAGAAGAGAGAAGAATATGCTAGGATTCGGTCCACTGCAATATCGGCATCTATGGGTCAACTAAGTCAGTCAATCTATCAATGAGAAGGGCAATGGTTTTCTCCTCTCGGTCTCAAACCACCCTAGGGATTTTCCTAATTAACTCTCGTCCTCTTAGGAGTCACCTATCAATTCTAAGCAAGCCTTCCCTTCCAATCTCTCGATCCAGGTCGGGGTTAACTACCTAGCCTAGTCTCCTGCGTATACTCATTCGACTAAACCTCAATTAAATTGCCTAGACTGATTCTCATATTCAAGACTAACTAAACTAATCTATCCTAACATGCCTCTACTACAGTTTCCCTCATCCCAACATACAAGAGAATTAGTTACTCATGCTATTAACTATGCTAACAAAGACGATTAAACATATGACTATAGACATAATAAAATCGTAGTTAATAAGCATAAACACTAACGCAGCAGTAATTAAGACGAGTAAAACAGTAATAAGGATGAAAACGAAAGTAAGAATAAAAGAGAGAAAGTAGTTTACAATCTAAGCAAGTCCGGCGTAAAGAACAATCCACGACGAATAACCCGAATGTATACTAAAGATTAAAAGTTCAGAATTAATGGAAGATTAATGTCTGCTAATTACTGAATGATTAAAACTCAATAATAGTTGCTGCCTAACTAATGACGTAAATAAGAGTCATATATAGTGTATAACACGACTCTAAACCTAATTAACCTAATGGACTTAAAGCCCGCGATAGGATCTACTCGATCGAGGTAAATAACCACTCGATCGAGGCTTTTATTCATGGAAATCAGTCGATCGAGCATTTCATCTACTCGATCGACCAACTGGTAAACGGCTTCTACTCGATCGAGCAAAGGAAGTTACTCGATCGAGGTCTTCTGGCTTCAACTCACCTCGATCGACCAAATACGTATTCGATCGAGGTCTTCTGGCATAGTACGTAGTGTGAGTCATGACTTGGGCTTGATTATGGACGGTTTCACGCTTCCCCATGCAAGAGTTCCTGTTCCGATCCTTCCATTCCTAAATGCATGCAATGTGGACTGTTTTGGCTCGGTTTCCGCTACTACACAGCTTGTACCTACAAAATGGTAATGAAAGTACAAAGTAGCCAAATAGGGGCATATGGCGATATAATATCACCTAAATGACATAGAAATGCGTGCATAAATGGACTAGAAAGTCTATGTAAAATACACGCATCATGGGCTTTGGATCCTTTTTGTGCTGACACTTGCACGCTGAAAGAATGCTCTTCAATGGGATAAATATTTGGTGTATATGCATTTAATCGTTAATGAGACTGTTTGATGCTGGAATCACAATGTCAAGTGTATAATTAGAACAAGAGTTAGCTCCAAATGGTAAGAGCTCTCTTACTACAAAAGTGAGGTTGGGGGTTGATATGTCTAGTTTTTATATTATTTTATTCCCTAATTTTAGCTCAATATTACATGATTATTATACTTAGTTTAGTATATCTGTGAGCTAATTACGTGTTCGAGGTGTATTACTCGTCTTTGCTACATTTTTTAGGAATCTAAGCATTTAAAGGCTTTTTCCTAGCACATTAGCGAGCACCAAAGTTCACTAAGCTAAATGGAAGCAAGATGGACCATGGAAGGATACTATGAGAAATGACAAGCCCAAGCATGAAGGTTTATGAAATGGTTTGATTTACAAATGAGAAACCAAAATAAAGCCCAACTTAAGGAGTCCACACAACTCAACATAAGGATGCTCTTTGGGTGCTCATGGGATGCCAAATTGTGCAATCAACCGGAGAATTAAGGAGCTTAAAGACGCATCATAGGATTCCTCAAGCATTTAATCAAGTCATTAAGGAAATATACCCATATTAGTGAAACCCCGATCGGGGTGGCCTGTCCTCGATCGGGGTTGGGTGCTGTAAGATCCTTACGTTTCAAGTCCTCTCCCTATATAAAGAGAGGGACTTCGACACTTGAGGGCATCCTTTCTCACGCATCTTCTTACATAACTTTACACATTTCGCATAGAATTCTCTTCATAATTTAGCTTAAGTTTCGAGTTTAAGAATTATTGTCTTGTTTAAAGTTAAGTTTTCTTTAGTTCACAAACAATTGTTGGTTACATTTCAAGTTATAATTCAACCTTTCCATTCAAGCTATTTGGGTTATTTGTTCTTCATTTCCGAGTTATACTTCTGTATTGCGGTAATTCTAATTCCAGTTTTATGTTACTATTCACTTTCGTCATTTACATTACAAGTCATTTAGTTAATCTTATCACTAGCTAATCAAGATTTCATTTACATTAGAATTGTATTTCATTGTAATTTACATTAGAATTGTTAGTAGTAATTTCATTCCAACACTTAGTGTAACACATTTTATCAACAAGTTATTTTCTTTTATAAATTTATATTCATCATGTTTATTATACCAAATTTTATTAGTTTAATTATCAACATGAGTGAGAAGTTTTATTTGTCTAGGGATTAAGGAAGTCATGCACAATTAGTAAGTTGTAAATGTTAACATAAGGATGAATTAATATTAATAAATTGTTTCTATCACATGCTTGTTTTGCGTTGTTAACCTTTGTTATTTGGCCAATTGTGACACCCTCAAATTTGCGGAAAGAAAAAAAAAATTATTTAAATACATAAAAGATAATAATACATAACGAAGGTGTCATAAATAAAAAGGGTCATTACAAAACGGAAATAATATTATACAAAAGAAATATACAAGACGGGAGACATATCTCCCGTATAAATACGGAAATAAAAGAGTGTATAATAATATACAATCTAAGAACCGAATATAGGTCCAAGGTAAATACTTCGCTCGCTAGCTCGTCAATGTACCCAAAGTATGCATCACAACCTGCCAACCGCATTAAATATAAACACGGAAGCCACAGTCAGTGGGGAGTAACTCCGAGTTCTCCCAGCCACGAAATGTCGAGTTTAATAAACATGAATAACATAAAAGCAATGTATATAGAAAATACAAAACCTTAACATATATGATATGCTTTTCATGTTATGAAACAATTAACTAACATATAACCTATCATATGAAAGCTATCATGTGAAACCGATAATAAAATATAACAAGAGGTAGGGAAACTGGTATGCTAGCTCAGAGGTTACCCTGTAACGTGGCCATGATACACTCAAACCCTAATCAACACGTAATCATGTGAATCAGTTAACAATCGGGAATCCAAACTCTATCAATCTTAGCCGGCTTGCATCTCACCTTCTAAAACTCATAGAATCATACAAACATGAAAGACAAATACTTCTACAAAAAGGCATAAGTTCTTAG
>JAIUZE010069263.1:0-35249 GCA_022085475.1 Heliosperma pusillum
TTTTAAATAAAAGTTCGGTCTTCAAAATCGCAAGACGAGTCGGGAAAAGTCAACGAAAGTCAAAGTCGACTTAAAAGTCGAGAAAAGTCAAAAATGACTTAAAAGTCAAGAAAAGTTTATGACGACTTAAAAATAAATAAAAAGTCAATGACGACTTTAAAAAGTCAAGAAAAAGTCAAAGACGGTTTTAAAAGTCAAGAAAAGTCAAAGATGACCAAAAACGGTCTTTTCATGAAATCTCTCAAAAATTCCAAATACGAACGCGGAATTTCAAAATACGACTCGGAACAAAAATTCCTATATTAAAAACTTAAGTTCTACTGAAAAGTATCCATAAGCTATTGCTTAAACAAATTGGGTACTTTTCGGGTTGTTACAGGAAACCTCATCTGAACATGTACTGCCTCTGCTATGCTGCTCACTGGACTCTAGCTTGGGGTGTCTGTTTCATGAGTTTT
The DNA here is from genome assembly GCA_022085475.1 of Heliosperma pusillum. Classification (NCBI taxonomy): domain Eukaryota; kingdom Viridiplantae; phylum Streptophyta; class Magnoliopsida; order Caryophyllales; family Caryophyllaceae; genus Heliosperma; species Heliosperma pusillum. The sequence goes on from JAIUZE010069263.1 coordinate 459, forward strand.
TGCTAGACTTCAAAAGGGTTTGTCCTGGGCAAACTTGTAGCTTAGAGGGTTGACTTGATGGTAGGCCATGGTGGGGGTGGTTGGGGTGCCCTGGTGTACCTCCTAGCTGCAGGGTTTGTTGATTGGTCTGCCTGGGCCTGGATGGCTTTGTTTCTGTCTTGTGTGGGTAATGTGGGTTGTGGTGGGGCTTGGCATGGGTTGATGAGCCCTGGACTGTCTTCCTCATTGGTGTGTCTTATCCTGGCTTGATCTTGGTTTGTCATAGCTTGTTGTTTGGACCTTGTAACTCGAGCTTCCATCTGAGGGGTCCTTGGGGTCAGGTTTGCCTTGTTTGTGGCTTGATCATCAATGCCCCTTGGGTGAGCTCCTGCTGCAGCCTCCCCAGGTTGAAAAAGGCTTGACCTCAAGCCTGTGTCTTCCTCTCCCTCCGAGTCTTCAAATAAAGGACTAAGATCTCCAACATTGAATGTCCCATGGACTGCATACTCTCCTGGTAGATCAATTATGTAGGCATTAGGACCTATCTTCTCTATGACTTGAAAAGGACCATCTGCTCTTGGCTCTAGCTTGTTTTTTCTCTTGGAAGGGAACTTTTCTTTCCTTAGGTTGATCCATACTAGGTCTCCTGGTGCAAAGTCTTTCTTGGTCTTGGGAACCTTGGCATTCTTCTTGTATAGATCATTAGCTTTCTCAATTTGTTTTCTGACTGATTCATGGAGTTTTAGCATTTGTTCCACTCTCTTCTTAGCATCATAGTGGATCTCTGACCTGCACACATTAGACAAACTCAAAGGCATTAAGGGGTTAGTACCATAGACCACTTCAAAGGGGGAGTGGCATGTGGCTGCTGATGGAGCTCTATTGAAAGAGAACTCTGCTTGAGCCAACTTCAAGTCCCAATCCTTGAGAGATTTGGTGACTATAAACCTCAAGATCCTTCCCAAGGTCTTGTTGGTCACCTCAGTTTGGCCATCAATTTGAGGATGATGGGAGGTACTAAACAACAACCTAGTGTTAAGCAGCTTCCACAATGTTCTCCAGAAATGGCTCATAAACTTTGTGTCTGTGTCAGACACAATAGTCCTTGGGACTCCATGTAACCTCACCACCTCATCAAGGTCTAGCTCTGCTACACTCACAGCATCCTCATTCTTCTTGCAAGCAATGAAATGTGCCATCTTACTGAACCTATCCACAACCACCATGATAGAGTCCTTCCCTCTTGCTGTCCTAGGTAATGCTACTATGAAATCCATACTTACATCTTCCCAAGGCCTACATGGGACTGGTAGGGGAGTGTAAGGTCCTGCTTGAAAAGAACTCTTGGCCTTTTGACAAACTCCACACCTTCTGAGCACTATTTGGACTTCTCCTATCATCTTAGGCCAGTAGAATTGATCCTGTAGTATATCCACAGTTTTCTGAACCCCAAAATGTCCTCCAAGGCCACTTCCATGTACCTCCTTGATCAATAGACTCCTATAGGATCCTCTGGGGACACACAGCTTGTTTCCTTTGAACAAGAATCCATTTTGCAGAGTGTAGGGTGAATCAATGGTCCTTGTTCCCTCTTTCTGTGCTAACCAATCTTCTGCAAAGTCTGGATCTTCCTGATACATGTCCTTTATGAACTCAAAGCCAAGAACCCTTTGCTCCATGGTTGATAGCAGAGTGTACCTCCTAGACAATGCATCAGCCACCACATTTTGCTTGCCCTCTTTGTATTTGCTAGAAAAGGTGAATGACTGGAGGAACTCCACCCACTTAACATGCCTATGACTGAACTTATGTTGACCTTCTATGTACTTCAATGCCTCATGATCAGAGTGTAGGACAAAAGGCTTGGGCTTCAGGTAATGACTCCAATGTCTTAGAGCTCTAACAAGAGCATAGAACTCTTTATCATATGTAGAGTAGTTCAGCTTGGCACCACTTAGCTTTTCACTAAAATAGGCTACAGGTTTCTTCTCTTGGATGAGGACAGCTCCAATTCCCACTCCACTTGCATCACACTCAACCTCAAATAGGCAATCAAAGTTTGGCAACCTGAGGATAGGTGCACTGCACAAGAGCTTCTTCATGTGTTTGAAAGCCTGTAAGGCATTCTCAGTCCAAGTGAACTCTCCTCTCTTCATACATTCAGTGAGGGGTGCTGCAATAGTGCTAAAATCTTTAATGAACCTCCTATAGAAAAGAGGCTAGGCCATGAAACCCTCTCACTTCTGTAATGTTCTTAGGGATAGGCCAAGACTGCACTGCAATGATCTTATCTTGATCAACTGAAATGCCTCTACCAGATACCACATATCCTAGAAATTTGACTTCCTCAGTCATGAAGGTGCATTTCTCAAGCTTCCCAAAGAGCTTAATCTCCTTAAGTATGTCAAACACAGCCTCAAGATGTCTCAAATGATCATCATTGCTCTGGCTGTAGATGAGGATATCATCAAAGTATACCACCACAAATCTCCCTAGGCAAGGCCTAAGCACTTCTGTCATCAACCTCATGAAGGTACTTGGGGCATTTGACAGGCCAAAGGGCATGACAAGCCACTCATAAAGGCCATGCTTTGTTTTGAAGGCTGTCTTCCACTCATCTCCCTCCCTGATCCTCAATTGATGGTAACCTTGCCTCAAATCAATCTTAGAAAAGAACCTTGAGCCACTCAGCTCATCCAACATGTCATCAAGCCTAGGTATAGGGAACCTATACTTGACTGTGATATTGTTGATAGCCCTGCTATCTATGCACATCCTCCAAGTCCCATCCTTCTTAGGAACCAATAAGGCAGGCACAGCACATGGACTTAATGACTCCCTTACAAACCCTTTACTCATCAACTCTCCCACTTGTTTCTGCAGCTCTTGTGTAGCCTTGGGATCACACCTATATGCTGGTCTATTAGGTAGTACAGACCCTGGCACAAGGTCTATCTGGTGTTCAATCCCTCTCAAAGGGGGTAAGCCATCAGGAAGTTCCTCTGGGAACACTTCCTTGAACTGATCAATGAGGGGCTTAACTTCTGCAGGGATTACCTTAGACTCCTCTTCCTGAACTTCTTTTGATAGCAGCATTAATATAGGTTGCTCTTCACTACACTCTTTGACCATTGCTGACTCAGATAGAAACAAGACTCCACTAAAATCTTCAGCCATACTAGGACTCCCATAGCTCTTCTGATGTGGTGGCAAGGGGGCTAATGTCACCTTCCTGCTCCCATGCTTGAAGGAATAGGTGTTGCTTCTTCCTTGGTGTATGGAGCTTTTATCAAACTCCCATGGCCTTCCTAATAACAAGTGACAGGCATCCATTGGAACCACATCACACAATACCTCATCTTTGTACACACTTCCAATGGAGAAGGGGACCATACATTGCTTATCCACCTAAACCTCTGCTCCCTTACTCAACCATCTCAACTTAGAGGGATGAGGGTGTTCTTGAGTGCTCAACTTCAGCTTATCAACCATAGTAACAGAGGCCACATTGGTACAACTACCTCCATTTATAATAAGGTTACAAACCCTCCCTTGTATGGTACATCTGCTTCTGAAAATGAGGGACCTTTGATCCTCCTCCAATGGTATATGTTGTGAATGCATTACTCTCCATAGGACCAAGCTGTGGCCTGTGTCAGAGAGTGCCACTATTTCCTTCTGACTAGACTCTTCTTCCTCACTCATCACTTCTTCAACCTCAGGCTCATCCCTTTCATATTCAACTAGACCTTCTTTCTCCCAAGCCTCAACCTCCATTATAGTTAAGGTCTTCTTAGAAGGGCAATCCTTCCTGAAATGTCCATAGCCTTGACATTGGAAACACCTAATTCTATTCTCAGTCAATGAAGTGCTTGGCTTTTGACCCATGATGCCCTTTCCCTTGTCTAAGGTAGGTGGGGGTGTTGTCTTAGGGGTATCCATGGTTCTCAACCCACTGTAAGGTCTAGTTTGAAAAGGCCTAACAGGTTTTGGTGTACTAGGTTTGGTCTTCCCTATCTTTTCAATTCTCAGAGATAAGTTGACAACATCATCAAATGACCACAGAGGTTGCATCCTAACCTTGTTAGCAATACTCTTATCTAGACCCTCTAAGTACCTAGCAATCCTTTGCTCAGGTTTCTCATTTATATCACACTGCAAGGAGAGTTGTTCAAACTCTCTCAGATAAGATTCAACAGGTTTGTCTCCTTGTTTCAACTTAGACAATTTGATAAACAGATCCTGGGTGTAATCCTTAGCAACAAACTTGTCTAGTAGTTTCTTTTTCAGTTTAGTCCAAGACTTGATGGGTTCTTTACCTTCCCTAGCCCTTAACCCTTTCATAGTTTCATACCAAAGGGAAGCATACCCTTTCAGTTTAAGGATGGCTACTTTAAAAGACTTAGAATCATTATATCCTTTGTACTCAAAGATCCTTTCTACTTCTCTTAGCCATTCTAACAAATCATCAGGATTAAGACTACCAGAAAACTCAGGGATATCTACCTTAAGATGCTTGTCTATGTGCCTATGGATGGAAGCTCTGCTTCTTGTTGAGTCATCTGAGTCTAGATACTCTTCATCATCAGGTGGTCTTCCTCTGCCTCCTCCTTGGCCTCTTCCACGTCGTCTGCCTCTTCCTCCAGCAAGCAAATGGTTGCCTATTACCTGGTCTAGGGTTCTGGTTAGGGTGGTTACAATCCCAGCCAGATCCTCCATCCTTGCTTCTACTTTTGCCAGTTTCTCTTCACTCATTGGGCTATTTTTGTGTTTTTAAATGTAGTTAGGGAAAATGAACTCACTAAGACTCTCAACCAAAGATCTGATAACCAATTTGGAGTGTAAACTACTAAGGCTTACAAGTTTTAAGGAAGCTTGAATTGATTGACTCAAACTGAGAACAATGTCAAGTAACAAATGGATGTTGTTTTAGAGAGGGTGAATTGTTTAGCTGAAAACTCAGGGGATATGACTTAGAGACTCTCCTCTACAGCAAGGCACAAGAGAAAGGACTTAAAGACTAGTTTTTAGAGACAGTTTTCAAGTGTTACAGCAAAGCACAAACACCCTAGACTAGACTCAACAGCAAGCAAGTTAACCACAGCAAGGCACAGATATAACTTGACTCACAAGACAAGGCACTGATCAAACACCTTGAAGATGTATCAGGCTTGTTTCAAACTACAGCTCTTAGCACAAGTTTGATAGAATTGAGGGATTTCTCAAAGTTAATTCATTCATAAATGTCTACTGAAACAAACATACAAGACCTCCTTATATAGAGAGGTTGATATCTTGTGAGCCATTGGATGTACAGTTCATCCAAGGGCCAACTTAGGGTTCAAACTACTACTACTGACACTAATTAAGAGCCTCACAATAGGACGAGCTCAACAACTATAAAGTTCAGACACAAGACACAAAAACAGACTGAATCAAAAAGCAAATAAAGCAGTTTTTAAATTTTTCCTGAAATAGAAATCTGTTGTTCTTGTTGTCTTGTTGCTTTGCCTGGGTGTTTTGCTCCTTCTTGGGACTCTCTAATCTTATTAGAACTTAGATAAACCTGCCTTGGATGAAGACAAGTTGACTTAGGCAAAAAGAAACCTCATCTGAACATGTACTGCCTCTGCTATGCTGCTCACTGGACTCTAGCTTGGGGTGTCTGTTTCATGAGTTTTTGCTAGACTTCAAAAGGGTTTGTCCTGGGCAAACTTGTAGCTTAGAGGGTTGACTTGATGGTAGGCCATGGTGGGGGTGGTTGGGGTACCCTGGTGTACCTCCTAGCTGCAGGGTTTGTTGATTGGTATGCATGGGCCTGGATGGCTTTGTTTCTGTCTTGTGTGGGTAATGTGGGTTGTGTTGGGGCTTGGCATGGGTTGATGAGCCCTGGACTGTCTTCCTCATTGGTGTGGCTTGTCCTGGCTTGATCTTGGTTTGTCATAGCTTGTTGTTTGGACCTTGTAACTCGGGCTTCCATCTGAGGGGTCCTTGGGGTCAGGTTTGCCTTGTTTGTGGCTTGATCATCAATGCCCCTTGGGTGAGCTCTTGCTGCATATCTCTAATGGATCAGCATCTATTCCCTTCCCATCAGAGCAACATGATCACTAGTGCACCTATGTCCAAGTGCATATCTGCCAAACGTTATAAGCAAGCGTCACACGCAAACGTTACGTTCAAGCATCACTAATTAAAGGGAGAAATGATCCATGGTGGAGACAGACTACATTTCTCCCGAGGGAGCGGTATTGGACAGAAGCAAATCCCAAAATAATTCAAATAAATCAGTGAACCCCGGGAATTTTTCACCTAAAACGGCCATTTCCTCTGCCGAGGACTTCCACGAAATTAAAACGGGCGGCATCGCGTGAGCTGGGTTCAAAACGTCGTGAGACAGTTCGGTAATCATAAACCCTTGACCTATATACCTTGACGCGCGTACTGTTTGTTGACCATAATTGATGAACCCGGTTACCATAGGGAACGAGGTGAAGCATCAGTAACTGTCGTTTCTGGTTAAACCGACGTTTTTTTTTTAACCGGAAGGCCGAGAGCGCATACATCACTGCACTTCCACTTGACACCTATCGTGATGATAAACGGCTCGTCTCGCCGTGTGATGAGTAGTTTGATGAGTCCATTTTATATATAGTTTAACTCCCTAATTTAGATCGATTTTGCATGATTATCATACTTTGTTTAGCATATTTTTGAGCTAATTACGTGTTCGAGGTGCATTGCTCGTTTTTGCTATGTTTTGTAGGAATCTAAGCATTTAAAGGCTTTTTCCTAACACAATAGTAAGCACCAAAGTCCAACAAGCTAATGGAAGCAAAATGGACCATGGAAGGTTAGAATGGAGAATAACAAGCCAAGCATGAAGATTTGTGAAATTGATTGAAATGCAAATGAGAAACCAAAAATGAAGCCCAATGTAAGGAGTCCACAAGTCAACATAGGATGCTCCTTTGGATGCTCAAGGAATCCCAAAACTATGCAATTAACCGGAGAATTAAGGTGCTTAAAGGCATAGCTTAGGATTCCAAAAGCATTAAATGGAGCAATTAAGCAAATATAGCCGGATAAAGGAAACCCCGATCGGGGTTCCCATTCCCCGATCGGGGTTTGGTCTCTGTGAAATCTTACATTTCAAGTCCCCCTCCCTATATAAAGGAGAGGGACTTCGACACTTAGGGGGATTCGTTTTCATATCTTGTACATCATTCTACACTCTAAAACAATCTTTTACACAATGTCATTAGTCATTAGATTAGGTTTAGAATAGTTTAGTTTCCATTAGTTGTTACAAATAACTTCTTTAAGTATTTCAATTTATATTACAAGTTCATTTGTAAGTTATTTTGTTCCATTGTTTTCTTCAATTCCAAGTTTTATCTCCTTTGTTGAAGTAATTCTATTTCTTATATTGTTTTGTTATTTCTTTTCTCATTTTCATTATTAGTTAGTTATCATGTTTACTTTATTATTTGTCATTAGATTAGTGATCATTATGCAAGAGTAGTTACTTTGTCTAGGGAATTAGGGAAACCATGCATAAATAATATTTGCAATTGTTGAAATGAGATGCAATGATATCAAATAGTTGTTTCTATCACATGCTTGCATTGTATTGTTAGTCTTTAATTATTGATCACAATCCTTGATTATATTCGTTAATTCTTTCTATAAGTCGAGAGGCACGGAATTGAATTAGACTAAGCATTGTGTTAGTAGATCGACCTAGCCAAAGCGAGAGTTTGTTAGGACCCGATCTATGGTTGACACTAATATCGAGAGGTAGGTGTCTTTAGCCTAAACAATTATCGTTATTATCAATGTACTAGTTTGACTTGAGCATGTGTGACCCGACCTCCCTAGACTCTTTCTTTATTATTATTGTTGTTTTAATCACCAAACCAGAAATCATTTGTCACCGACCTTGATAGAATTTACTCCATAACAACTTGCTAGCAACTCCCGTCTCCTTGTGTTCGACCCCTATTACTACATTCATTTGTATCTAGGGTATTTATCTTTGCATAGGTGTGCGATAGCCTATCACCGTGACCTTCTCTTGAATTCTCAAACTTCTATCGCTCCATCCCCGCAGGGGCAGAGAACCCGTCGTCGTCTCGGCTGTGCTATCGGCTGCTCTGGGGAAGTCTGAATAGGAGAGCACTCATCTTGGGTGAGATTACTACTTAGATGCTTTCAGCAGTTATCTGCTCCGCACTTGGCTACCCAGCGTTTACCGTGGGCACGATAACTGGTACACCAGAGGTGCGTCCTTCCCAGTCCTCTCGTACTAGGGAAAGGTCCTCTCAATGCTCTAACGCCCACACTGGATATGGACCGAAATGTCTCACGACGTTCTGAACCCACCTCACGTACCGCTTTAATGGGCGAACAGCCCAACCCGTGGAACATACTACAGCCCCAGGTGGCGAAGAGCCGACATCGAGGTGCCAAACCTTCCCGTCAAGAATAATAGGACAGAGTGGTAGGGCCATTACTCGAACACATACACCAATCGCGACAAATCTGAGAGAACATATTTGCATAATGCATATCAGGCAAGAAAGACTAAGACACGAAAGCAATCTAGCCGCGGGAGGACATTCTGATTTTTTTTTTGTTTTGTGGATAAGAATCTACAACGCAATAAAACGCCCTTGTTGCGTGAGTTAACGGGTGCCGTTCAGTCAAGGATCTCTGCTCTAACCGTAATCAGCCGCAACTTTCCTTCCCGACTAGAAAAGTCTGGAAAACACGTCCGTTAAGTAAGCTCCTTTGGGTGTCGCTCGTGTCGAGAGGAAACAGCCCGGATCACCAGGAAGAATTTAAGTTCTCCATTCATGCTCATTTCAAATTCTAAGGTCATCAATTCTGAAAAATATTTGCAAAGTTTATCATTAGTTGAACCAAAAATAATGTGTAACACTCCGCCAAGCCCGGAGCCATAAAGTAAGGCCTTCCAAGTGTGGAGTAATGCTACACCTCGATTTTCCTGAGGGTAGGATGTACCAAGAATGAGTCTCAACAAGTTTATATAACAAAATAATGCGAAAACCAAATTATTACAAGTTCTCAAATCCGACTCCAAAAGATACACAACAACAAAGTCAAAGTACTCATAATCTATTCTTATTCATCTGATCTGGTTTGCTCGTAACAAAGCTCAGAGTGAGACTATTCTGATTCATCCTCTTCACATAAAGATTATCCAGGAGGATGTCAGATCATATCTAGAACTCAAACTCGTTTATGGTTTGTTAAGTATAAAGTAAATAGGGCTTGGTGTAACAAAATTGGTGTAAGACTGGCATAGTCTGTTGTGCCTTTTAGGACTTGTCTGTGATGAGAGTAATTATTAAGGGAGTAATAGGAGTCTAAACAAGAAGAAATGGAATTAGTGGTTAGTGGTAGTTGTGGAGGGTGGAAAAAGGATGTGAGGGAGGAATTATTACCTCCTTGTGGAGGTATTATTTACTTGGGAATGAGAGGTGGTAACTATTACTCCCTCAATGAAGGTACGATTACAATATATTTCCTCATTTATATCCATTTCTATCTCCAACTTTCATCACTTCCCTCAATTTTTTTAGTTTTTAAGCTACTGTCATCCCAAGTAAGCCGTTAAATGTGTGATGTTTTTCATTTGATAGAATTGTTTGTTGTATGATAATGAAATTTTTTACTTGATTATCAATATATTCACATTTCACCAAAGAAAATACATAAAGGTTATACAAAGAGACACCCTACACGTATATCCTAATAAGCTTTTAGTGTTTTTACAAATCTGAATGTAATTAGATAAAGATGTTGCTATCATCTTGCTACTCAAAATGTAGTTTGGTAGTTTGAAATGAATTTGTCAATAAAAAATGCTCATTCCAATTCATTCCATTGGTAACATGCATCTACTTTTGGGTGGTAGAACACACTTTGACCGTCTTTTTCGTTAATTATACATGACTTTTGTTTACAAGTAATATAATTTTATGAAATACTTTTTCATAAGAAATCTAAATATGTTAATTTCATCTTGCAAAATTTCATACTTTTTTCTATTTAATGGTCGAAGTTTACGAAATTTGACCTCCGAAAAATAAATTTATCATTGGATTGGATCGGAGAAAGTAGGTAGTTTGAAAATGATTGAATGTAGTACGTTTTAGAGACAATGGTGTGATCCTCATTTGATTTTAGGTTCGTACTTGAACACAAATTCTCATTTGTGACATCTGACACACGATTAAAACAATATTAAGAGAAAAATAGGATTGTGAGAAATTACAAGCTTGTGACCATCACAAACAACACTGGCTGCTTTAATGTCGTTATTATTAACATCGTTGGTTTCTATGCAAGTCATGGTAGCAAATATTTTTGACTGGAATTTGATGACAAACCCTATCATTAATTTTCCTAGGTTAAATTGCGACTGAGAAATAAAGGTGAAAGATATCTATCATTAATTAAAGGTTGAAAATTGATGATTTTGATTGTTTTTCTAGCCGAGTCCCATAGGTAACTTACTGAAATTGCTTAATATAATACTCGAATCAAGAAGCTCAAGGGCATATTTAATGAATATGAACACCGGACAAGCAACTAAGCTAGGCTAATGCCTGATTAGAGAGAGTTTTATTTATTCAGATTTGTGGGAAACTGAATTACAAACTAACAATACATGAGTTTATATAAAATATATAGGGGTTGTGGCCTCCCCGCGTTTGGAGGTTTTTTTGCTTGGAAGAAGACAGTCAATGAGCTTAAACTTAGTATCATAGCATAATACAATCTCATTCAAGTATGTGCGCGGCAGCCGGTCTTCTAGGCACCGTATCTCGGGTTGATATTTGAAATGCTGAGACAAAGCATTCAACAAAGTAGTTGCATGATAATGTACTGAAGGCCCTGTCCCAATATCTGAATGGAGTAATATATTGTGACCAAAATTAGATATATACTTGCAAAGTTAATAATAATTAATAGAAACTCTAGGGTAAGTAGTACATACTTTGGTTCGAGAATGCTGTCTTAATTTCTTGAGCGAGATTTTTTGAAAGTTGAGCTCCCCTTTCCAAGTATTGGTTTTGGCTCATATCGGAACAAGTACCATGTTTCACCCATTCATGTTCCCATAGTTCTTCATTCGATTTTGTGTAACCCGGCCAACAAGACTTTAAATTAGTTCTGAGGTTACCCTGAATCCAGATATTAAAAGACATGGACATTACAATTAGAGAAAACTTCTCACATACAAAGTAGTTAAGGAATATCTTTACTTATATACTTACATATATACACAGAAAAATAAATAAATAAGTGCGTAAATGTTTCAGAGAATTTTTCACGGTTGTTTGGGTTGTTAAGTAGCTTAGGAAGTATAAAAGTTGGTTTAAACTAGTAGAATTTGAGAGTACTTACAGGAATCGATTCCTTGTCAAAACCAGGTCCTGAGCAAGATTGGACGCTTCGCCATTTAGCATCGGCCGGCCAAATACCGTGCATCTTAAAATCTTCAGACGGTTTTCTACCATGACAATTAAATATGTGACATAGTGCCTTAGGCCACACCATAACGACCCGATGGAATGAAATGGGGTGAGGCGGAGATGAAGGTGGAATAGTGGGAGGAGTAGGAGTGGGAGCATAGAAATCGAGTGTTGCTGAGTAGGCTATAAGTACTAGACATGTTGTTTGGTTATGGCATCGTCCTCTACAATTCCACTCCCCTCCCCTGCATCAAACCAAACCAACCATTGATTTTATCACAAATACTTAAATAAACAGTCACATTAAATACTATGCATTTTCCTTTGTTTTATGATGACAATAATCAATAAATACCTGAAATGGTTACCAGAATATCCTCTAAAGAAAACCAGAGTTTTGTCGGCACTAACATGTCTATCAACCCATCTGACCCATGTTTTAAGAGCCTTTCCGTAAGTTTGAGGTGTTCCCCCATCTTGATAATAATCTTCCCTGTGGATTCATTATAGACACAACATCCTAATCAGGTTATTGTTCCAACATAAATTACAGCTTAAGTAACTAGATGATCAAATGTTGTTAAAATAAAATGCTTTACCCTCCGGAAATATTCTCACGCAACCACCAGAAGTGGCCTGTGTTGAAGATTAGAATTTCAGCATCAGGATACATTTTAGTTGTTTCGTCAAGAGGATCAAGTCTCAATGTCGGAAATGATCCATTCTGGCCCTGGAACATGGCTTCCCTAGCCATAAAAGGAGCCCTGGCATAGTTTATAGTACAGTTGTAGTCCTGCAGCATATAAAACACCATGACAGTTAAAGCAGTACTCCGTATAATGGAAGGACTGAGGATGAACTATCAACCTATCATTCGGGGGTGAGAGCGAGAATACTTGCCTTAATCCTCAAGGTATACAAGCCTTGCTTCTTGAATTCCCCCTTTTTGGAAATCTCGGGCACTTTCGTCTTGTCTTTGATACTAGGCCGAAGAATGCAAACAAGAGACTCCCACATGTCACGATTTAGAGAATCGCCAACAAAAACCAGCTCCCGACCTCTCATTCTCTCAAGAAAATCAGTGGCATTGAGTCTGAATATATACCACATTCAATTGAAAATTGTTAGCATTGTTATTACTGTGGATGCACACATCCCTAGCCTCTCAAATTAACAGTCAAATTAAACAAATAAGGAAGCATCTTTTACAGAACATAATATTCACAAATAAATGAAACAAAAGATGTTATTCCTTCTGTATGTTCATGTCTATAGCATCAACTGGCGGATCTTGGAATAATGGCGTCACTCATAATCTCGAGTTTGAAATGTATCCTTGTGAAATCAGAACTAATGTAGAAGATAATTACTATACCATAGTCATTAGAAACCATTTGAACATAGCATCTTGTATTTTTCACAAAAATAATTTAGAGAGTAGTCACCTAGGATTGTTGCAGAAATTCGGCTGCGACCTCCTTCTACAGAACATTTGATCAAGTATTCCATTACTGGAAGTGGGATCTATATTTCTTAAAGTTTGTCCATGATACCTCGCATTTTTTATCTCTAACTCATAATTTACCAAATGGCTATCGTTACCATCCCCTGAAACATTACCAACCCCATAACTTTTAGCATTACTAATGCTAGTTAACTTAGTCCAAGGGATTCCATTGTTCACACTAAAAGGAGTAGCTAAGGAAGTGATTGGGAGTAAAGAAGGCCAAGAAATGATTGTCGAAATGGAAGGTGTGGATGATTTGTTTGTAAGAAAAATGTTGAGAGTTAGAAGAATCAAAGAAAACGCTCCCAGGGTGAATCGAAACCTAGACATCTTGATCAACTTCATAGTTGTAAGCAAAAGAAAGAAATGTAAGGCAAGAATGAAGAATTCCTTTGAGCCCAAGCTAGTTTATATACTGTACGTTGCATGGTTGGTTGGTTACTGACTAAGTGACTAACTGCAGAATGCCAGATTGCCAGTGCTGAGCTGGAGAATCCTTTTACCTAGACCTGGCAAAACAAAATCGACCTGACCCGGCTCAAAAGGCTGATCCGTGACACAAAATTGACCCAAACTACAACCCTCAAATGTGATCCGATCTCCGAATTGACCCGGCCCGACCCAAACATGACCCGAGCTTTGTTGACCCGGAATTGACCCTATCCGAAATGATCCGATTCGAAACTACTCGACCCGAAAATGACACTACAAAACATAACTCTAATTTTGAACAAAAAAAAAGACTTAAAATAACTAATTTAATAGTTGAGTTCATATTATCTACCTTAAGAACAAATAAGCAATTATCAAAACTAAAGTGAAAATAGGTAATTATACTAAACATAATTATTTCTCTCTTAATTATTGACCCGAAAATATGAACATTTGCCTCCTTATGAGAGGGATTCGGCCCGTCTACGATTGTACACGGATATACACGTCTACTAGGAGACTCACTGATGAAATTATAAGGCTAATTTTACATTTTAAAAAAAAAGTAATATTCTTATTTATTTTGGCCTTAAAATTGGGCAAAAAAACACACGTACAAAGAAAAAAAAAATTTGGGGCTCCCAGACCATGATGCACATATACATAAACTCGCCGTTGCTCACAAGGTATGGCTCTGTTTCGCAAAACTAACTAGAAAGTTAGGTAAAACCTAAAAACTGAAAAGCTAACTGTTTGGTTGGAAGCTTTGAAATGGATTCAATCCATTCTAGTGTTTGGTTGGAGGCTTCTAGAATGGAGTTAGATACCTAATGGATTCTAACTCCATTTCAACCCCTTGAAATCTCATACCCATATTTACACCCAAGATTCTAACTCCATTCCAACTTATTACTATATTATATCCATTCCATGACTCAACCAAACAATTATGAACAAGTATGAGGTTCTAACTCCATACCTCTATGATATTAGAATCCATTCTAATCCATTCCAATACGTTGAACCAAACGCCCCGTTAAATCTATAAAAGCCTGATAAGATAACTGAAAAATTAGGAGCTGATAAGGTAGCTGATTATGAAGAAAATATTTGGCAAACTAGCTGAAAAGGTAACTGATTTTTAGTAAAATGACATAAATGGACATTTTAAAAATTTAATATTATAATTCTCAAATGCTACCTTAGAGTAGCTTTTTATTTCAGGTAACTTATTTACCAAATAAGCTGCTTGTCAAACACCTACCTTGGAAAATAAGGTAGCTGAAATTTTGGTCAAATAAGTTACTTTGGTAAAATAAGTAACTTATTTGTCTTATCAAACAAAGCTAAATCGTACTTGATGGATAGATAATTTATAATTCATGTGAAAGATTAGGACCAAATTATATTACTCCCTTTGTATCAACAGTAGGTCTTGCTTGCGACGGATCGGATCTTGCGACGGGTATTTTGTGAGAGGAAATGGGTAGAGGGGACAAGGTGAGCACCCCTCATGTGCTCTCCACTCACCCTTGATGGGTATTTTGTGAGAGAATATGATATCCGTCTTAAGCTTGTGACGGATAGTGTCCGTCACAAATGAGAATTTGTGTTGTATCAATACTACCATCCTATTTGACTAATCATTGAATTTAAGAGAACATGACAAGATGAAAGTTTTGCAATTTAACTGTGAGTAAATGAGGAAAAAATAATTGCAACAATTAGTAGTAAACTTAGTCAAGGGGAATAATTAGATGTTTATTATTAATCCTAATTAAATTTACAAAACGGATCATAAAATTGATAAAAAAATGAAGAGGTTGATACATAAATGGGAAGGAGAAAGTTTGGGAGTCATTATATCCATTTTCTACATATTCCTACATATTTGGCGCCATTATAATTTTCAACTACTCACCTTATATTCTTATTCCATTCACACCATTAATTTAGCCTTACAAAACTCGGTTTACTAAACATACAATTTTTTTTTGCCAACTATTGACTTTGTGGATAATTTCTTCTAGCTTTGCACTTGTTTTTTTTGCAGAAATGGGAAGTGCAAAGCTAAAAGGGAATTGGAATAAGACACTCTTTCGGTGTTTTATTCACACAAGAAAAGAAACGACCCAAGTAAAGGTCATTTATATTACTAAAAAAAAATAGGCAAGTACAAGTCCAGCCTAGTATTTCCAAAAATATTTTGTGGATGTTACACGAAGGTTAAACTTCTAATTCTAACAAGTGTTAAATGTAGTGTATCTCTCTACAATCTATACAATGTAGCACACGTCCTCCCGTTTTCAATGCTGTCAGCCTCAATTCCCGTGTTTTCAATCTCAATAATACAAAGGTTCGAGCATATAGAATAGGTCATGTTAACAAAACACACCAAGTGACCAAACCATCAAACATACGATAATATACACCTCAATACTTCGGTCGTTAAAAGATACAGTGACCTAACAATAATAATAGGTATAGAATATAGATCATATGTCTAAGCTGATTAAGGCAAACTGCAAACAAGCAAGGAGGTTAGGAATAAAAGAGCAATTAAAATAATCAGAATCTAGTGTCCAGGATCGTTAAAACCACCCCAGTCCAGCTCGGGGTTAAATGTTCTCAGATCTGTCCCCATCCGTTCAAATAACAGGTAGGTGATGATTTAACATGGGAGAACGATCCCAAGAGCGCTGCTAAGAAACAGAAATGAAACAATGCTAAATTTCCTCCTCTTCGAACAAATCTCGTTCAGGAAAATATCCCACCTGGAAAACAAAACAAAACAATAACTTATATGGCAGCCGATAGCCAATGCAGTGCATTATGCTTGCTTGTGCACAAGTACCAGAGTTCTAATCCCAAGTTAATAATAAGTAGCCACGAGACTTTAAAGAGGAAGAAGAAAAAGCTTGAGTAATAATAACTTATTCGCTGCATTGTGCACTATGTGCAGCAAATAGAACAGAACAATCAGAAGATTTGTTCAGAAGAGAATTTGCAACTTATGTTCTGTTGTCTTAATCTCCAATACCACACATGTTCCAGCAAAAATTATTAAATTATCAACTTAGGAATGTATTAAGCTCAATAGAACAGTTGACTCATGATCATCTGTACAGTCTAACGCAGCATTCTGAAATGTCATGCGAGATCAAATAACAATCACGGAGAGAGAACATCATATCCCAAAAACAATTGAAGACTTCCATCAATCTAACGACTGAAATGGTGATCCATGAAAGCTTTCATGAATCAGAACTCCATTCCAGCAATTGAAATACGATGCACCTAACTAATTTAATCACATCAAGATGCTTTAGAAACTCATTGGGCTTTTGTTTTCAAAGCGGTAACTAAAAGAAGTTTGCTGGATTATGTCATGCACATAATAAGCCTGAATAGCAAGAATTAAATATAACTAGTTTTAATCCCGTGCAAAAAAAAATGCACGGGTTATTTTTAAATCCGTACACAAATAATGATGTGCAAAAAGTGTATGAATTACCTTTAAATTTCTAATATACGAAACATATTAATATAAATACGTAATGTTCTCAACTTCATAATTAAACTACATTATGTATAAAAGTACACTCAAAACTTTTAAATTGGTGTGAGATATATCTACATTATCATTTGCTAATTTTTTTACCTATTATTATTCATTGTATAATTTTTCATTTGGACAAATGCATACAACTTTCAGAATTGTAAAATTGTTTTTAAAAATCGTATGGGTCATTGTAATTTTTATTGATTATTTGTATTTTTGGGATAATTTGTAATTTTTATTTTAAGATGATGAAAGTATGGGAGAGAATAATTATTTGATGAAAATAATCCCCTACTACTAAAAGAATAAGTATTCTTGAAAATTTTCCCTCCAGAATACTCTATTTATATGAGGAAACTATGTAATTAGAATAAATGTCTATTATGTATCATTTCATGAGAAAAACTACACTATTATTTTTTTAATGATAAAAAAGATATCATTCTCTTGTGATATAAAATGAATCACTAAATACACGTGTCATAACATTAATCTATAAATAATTTACTAAAAAATTAAGAATTTATAAGTACCGTGCAATAGCACGGGATCTATGCTAGTAGTGGGAGTAATTAATTATGTAGTAAGAATGTGGGGTCCTACCTAATTAAACATTTGATGAATTCTTGAAAAGCATCGACCAATAAGAAGCCAAGAAATGTTTCTCCTTTTATATAAAGGACATTTGCTATAGAAAAAGTTAAAATTTCTGTGTAGTATCACAGACCTGTACTTTGTCAGGTCTAAGCATCCCACCATGAAGCTGGGGACAATCAAAATAACGAGTACCCCGAACCCTGTGGAATAGAAATAAGGATGAATAAGCCACACGTAAAGTAAATTATAATTAGTAAAATGTATTCATAACAAGAGGAACTTCTAGAAACATAACCATCATGTAAAAGCATGCAATATCAAATTAACGCCAAGATTATGAACTAATAGGCAAAAACTACTCTGCAATAGAGCCAGATAGTAAAGGTGTTATAGTTTCTAAACCATCAAAAACTATCCAGAAATCGATTAACAAAGAAAACTAGCAACATACATTCCATCATGCTTCCCAAGTGGCTCATCATACTGAATTCCAACCCAGAAACCTGGGCCAAGATTTTCTGCTTTCCCTACATATTTGACAACACCTCTTTTGTCTCCAGGTTGAACTTGACATCTATCTCCCACCTTCACATAAACAATTGATACTTGTTAACATAATACTTACTCCATTCAACTCCACTC
The DNA here is from genome assembly GCA_022085475.1 of Heliosperma pusillum. Classification (NCBI taxonomy): domain Eukaryota; kingdom Viridiplantae; phylum Streptophyta; class Magnoliopsida; order Caryophyllales; family Caryophyllaceae; genus Heliosperma; species Heliosperma pusillum. The sequence continues at coordinate 18,682 of JAIUZE010069263.1, forward strand.
TACCAAATTATTTTTTCACGTTTGCCGAGACGTGTTTTACCCGGTAAATATCGTTAACTACGTGTTTGCAAAAATTATAAAAGTTGGATATTAATAATGTACTCGTAAAGACGAATCAAACAAGATCACACATGAATATATTTTCACTTATATATTGAGAGAAAATTGCAATTAGATGCCGACTCATGAATAGTGTGCAAAAATGAAAGTGGTAGAGTGGAGTTGAAGGGAGGAAGTAAAACTTTATGCGACATTAATACAATAAACAACTGCGTGTAATTTACAAAATACATTTAACGGCGCAGTTTAACTAGCACACAAGAAAAAGAACTATCCATAGCGACCAGGCAAAAAGCTGCACGCTGAGAGCATAAGCATTGTAAGTAATGACCTTATTCTAGCTGCATTCATGCACCTACCCATTCAGTCTTGAGGCAGTTCAGCTTATCATTTCAAGTTCACAACTCTCTGCATATCTAATCGGAAGATTAATAGCCAAATTTAATGATTATTATCGTACTTGTTATTTCCAGTACTTGAGCAGTTTTATGTTAATATCATTTGAAAAAATTCAAAAGAGTTCCACTAAGATAAGAAGGCATCAAAGACCTTATGTTATTCAAGAGACAAATAGAAAGAATAATAAGCAAGTTTTAAAAAAAGGCAATTATGTCATTTTGTGGAAAAAGATAGAAGATAGCTCTGAAGAAAAAGCAAAAAGACTACCCTATCCAACTAACATCAGCTCAATTCATCTGAAGATCACTAAGAACAGTGCCCTAGAGCCCTAAAGGCTACAGCACTTTCACTTTCCCTCCTGAAAAATTAGTCTCTCTTGTGATTTTCATATCCTCACCCTCGGAATTATTTCTTAATTATATATGGCATGGATCTTTTGGGAAAAATTTAGATTGAAATGAGTGGACTGAGACTAACATAATTCCCTTTAAACCTATTAAATGTAAAGCTGCAAATCACGATAGCATTATTTGTTCAGATAAATTTAATATCAGTAAAGTGAGAATCTAGATATATGAGTTGTTCAGCTATCAAAAAACAAACTAAATATCAAGCACAATATAGAAGGTATATATTGTCCACTATTATGCGGCAAATAAGATGTGTAGGGGAATCGTCCATTAAAACTCCAACATCTTATACCACCTAATTTTTAACCTAGAATTACCACATCCCATCCTCACCACATTTACTTGCACTCACACGCATTTACTAAATACTGTCAATCTCTCCACTCACTCCACTGGACTTAAACCAATTGCAAGAAATATACTTCCCTCACTTGTCCCTGGACTCCCTTCTAGATTAATACCGATGTCAACACCAACCACCCTTCTAGATTAATACCGATGTCAACACCAACTCTTCTCTCACTACCCATCATTGTCATTGTATGGCAGTATTAAAGCTGGAAAGCATTGGAACTTTCTTAAACCATCAATGACACCAACATGCACAAAGCCACCAAGCACCACCACCAATATCTTAACCACAATATTCACCAAGAGAATAGCGAAATAATTAGACGTCTAAGCATGGAGAGAGTATATATGGCACAGAAGGAAGAGGCAAATAGTCTCATAGTGAAAGAACGTCGGTAAAACATCCACCGACTTGCTGTGATGATTCTGTAAATGTAAACTACAACTTTGGACACAATAACAAGATTGCCTCAAAGGTGAGGTAATTGTGCTATAAATAACAAGCCGCCCATGGTGAGGTAATTAGGCTCGGATGTACGCACCCTCGCCGAGTGTTTTAACATTGAGAGACTATATTCTGTCACGACTCACGACTGATTCATGATGAAAATTGTGCTATAAATTAATTGACTGATAACATCCGATATAATAAGTGAAAACATTTTGGTGAGACGTTTAGCATATCCACATCATATTCCAAAGACTTCGAATAGAGAGTTTCATGATCCATCAAAAATGGAAGTGTAACTACAAATATACAAAACAGAAAACTCTGAGAGTAAAATGTGCCAACATGATACTCAAAGATCTGACCGCAGAAGGAACATTCAAAGACACAGTAATTAAACTCATCTTCAACAAATACTAAGTAATTAACTTATGATGAAATGTAGCCTAAGTAGAGCACTGTAACGGATAAAAGTTGGCTAATCAAAATTCCTGCAAGTGCAACCACATAAAAAGTGTGCCCAAGTAGTTCATGAAAGATGGTAGCGGGTAGTCTGACTGACCTTTATATTAGCACACAAATCTTCCATGTAATTGTGAGGTGCCTACATACAAGAGAACAAGAGAACATGAAAAGCAGACATAATGGAATATAGTTGTATATGATGAATAACATAGACTAAAGTATATTGAGCTCAAACATCTGAATTCATATGGGAAAAAAGAACAGTTCAAGAAACAAAGGGCGCGCTTATAACTAATACTTAGCAGTTAAATTATGGTGTACATTATCTTGTACAGTATAAAAAGACATATTTTATGATAATGCTTAGGCTTTTGGTGAATCTACCATGTAAAGTTCCACGCGGGTCCGACGCACAAAGTGCGCCACCAGACTTTGGCCCATTATTTTCGGCGCAGGTATCAAAATGTATACTAAAGCTTGTTCTGTTCCCGCATTACATAATAGATTCTGCCCCAGAATGATAACATAAAAAGCTAACAATATACTACGATGCTGAACCTTACCTTAGCACTAGTACTTGAAGGATCTTGGTGGGGTAATTTTTCCTTGAATTTTCTGAAAGTACCTGATATAAAGCAGGACATTCAGATGACAGTTCTTAAATTGCGGCCAATATTTCATTCCATACAAAAAGAAGGGGGAGAAGAGAGAAAGAGCTAAGTAGTTTAAGTTCCCTAATCACACAAGAAAGATACTATTTGAAGGCTTATATTTTAGTCTCACAACTGAGCCTAAAAAACACAAACTTTCCAATTTGTCCATTATGGATACAAATATCCAATGAAACATCGTAAAGAAGTTGTTTTGAGTCCGCCTTGTAGAGAAAGATGTAAAATGATCTTAACATTACAACCATGAGAAACTGCCTCGTATAAAGCACCAACCTGTCAATTTTATATGAAAATGAAACATAGAAAAATAAGACACAAAAGCACTAACGAAGGTTGCAGGCAATAAAGAACGCTCATGACAAATGACCTAAATGAGCGTATTGTATTTTGTTTGGCATGAAAATTCGGGTCTATAAATTTTGTGAGTTCGTGACATTGTTGACGCTGAGCAGAAGAAATTTCAAAATGTCCCTGCACATGTCCAACAATATGTCATTCACCTTGTTCAATACTAAGAGGCTAAGAGCATTAGCTAGAATAGAGCAGGAAATGCTCCATTGCATGATTTGGCTAAGAATGTATTCTACTTTGAACTCCCGTATTTGTAGCTGATGTATAAATGTAGATGATTGGTAAAAGATGGTAGTTTTAAGAAGTCACCTTGACGCTTTTGATAGGCTTCTTCAGAAATTTCATATTTTTGGACCAAAGATGTGTCATCCAGCCAGCCACCAGAAGTAATTGATGAAGGATCAAGATCTACAACGTGGAGCCGATATCTTTTGAAGGCAAAGCAATATAAAAGCAGGGTGAGTAAAAGGAAAATGGAGTAAAATAAGCAATAGAAAGTTGAAGTTAGGTCTAAAGTGATAGCCTAGAGTGAATCTGGTAGAGCAATAATACACTGAAGTAGAAATGTGGTTATATTTTTTAGACCCCTTATAGTAATTTATGTTTCTAAGTAGGAAGGATTTTAATTTGGGTTGGAGAATGGGGGACAATCCGCCCCCATTCCTATGAAACCCTTTTTGCAATCTAAACAAGGGAAAGTAGTGTTAAAGTGGAGAAGGAGTAGCAGCAAAAAGACAGACCCATTTAAAGGAGAGTAGAAGCCGAAAGGTGCAGAATTATCGGAAAGGGTGGCTATTTTAGAAGCAGCAGCATCGTAAATCTCAAGGGACATGGAGTCAACAGCAGTTCCACATTTTTTCCAGAGCTTATCTTTGACGGCTTCGACGGACATCTAATGGGAAAACGCAGCACGCAGAGGTTGAGGGGGTGCATACATAGAAATAAGAAAGTAGAATGAAAGACGAGACGAGACAGACCTGAAGTGAAAAGCGGACATCGGCGTTGAAGCTTTTAATGTTAGAATGAGTAACGTGCAATAGCACAGAGTCATCTCCCTCCATTTGCAGCCGCCGAGACGCCATCTATAATCAATTATTTTTGTTATTAAAATGTCAAACACTGGGATTTACACACACATCAATTACACAGTTAAGTGTTGAGAAATTAGATGAAGAATACACATCATACATTTTTGTCAAAAATCTGAAAATATACGTATACAGTCGTGTTCTGTGTGTATTTACACAAGTAGTCACGAAATAGATCAATCCTAGTAACATAAACAAAGGATAGCAAAAAAGCATTATTGTGAGCAATTGCAAAGTATGAGTACACTACTACACATGTAAAAGTATTAAGTTTTGGAAACTTAAAATAAGCAGAATGCTGTAAAGTATTAGCAAATTGTTGTGCCAAGTTTTTGCATACAGGAAAACTTCAACTGTTAGGTATATAACAGCACTGATGCATCATATAAATAAAAGAAAACTGTTCATTGACCTTACAAGCATACATTATTAGCTAGAAATAAATTGTAATCATCAATGAACATAGCATGATTTCTTACCTAGCAGTTAGAACCTCTTATGCCACGGCTCCAACAGAACATGAATTGGGATAATGAAATGAAGAATTAGGGATTCACACAATCAACTAGCAGAAAGATATTTTTAATTGAAACTAATAGAAGAACTTCTGATTATCCGACTGAAATATCAGTAAATGAGATAAAACTGAAACACCAAATAATTGAATAAATAAGATAAAGTTAATAGTGAAGGACGGGACAAGTACCTAGGATTTCTAGTGATGACGGCGGCGAACTGACGTGGTCTTGGCAAACCCCTGGGCTTCGTCGATGGCGATACTGAGCGATGGCGGAGTATATGCACCAACTAAATATGTTAAGGATTAGGGAAGATGGTGGTCCCAAGGGAGGGTCGGGAATAGACCATCCCTATTATGTATTCAATAAGTCTTGCTTGTGACGGGGCGACCCGTCGCAAGCTTGCGACGGGTCAAATCCCCCTCACAAAGAGCAAGTGGCAAGGCAAGTGGGGGGCTCCATTTGCACCCCACTTGTTCTTTGTGAGGGGGATTTGATCCGTCGTAAGCTTGCGACGGGTCGGTCCGTCACAAATGAGAATTTGTGTTATGTATTTAGGCCTTGTTCTTTTGGACCCTTCAGTTCAGCTCCTATAAATTCAGTTCAGCTCCTATAAATTCAGTTCAGTTCAGCTCCTATAAGTTCAGTTCAGCTCTTATAAGTTCAGCTCTAAAAAATTCAATTCTTACAAATTAAGTTCAGAAAAGTTATACGGAATATATTATTTATGAAAACCGATATAAAAACATTTGACATTAATTAGTGGAATAACATTTGGTCAATTGAAAAAAAGGTGGGTGTTAAAAAATATGCCCCGAATGTCACAAAAGTATCAAATGTCTATTATTGTTTTATACATTCACACTCCATAATTTTATAAGGATGGATACTCTTGGAATACCTATTATACAACATGACGTGAATATTCAAGGAACAGTAGATTTGGGCATGTTTGATGATAAGCGGAAACAAACCATGTTCAAGGTACGAAACAAGATAGTAAAAAACTTTTGACGAGGCAATAGATTCGTTGTTACGAGTGATAGTGAAGATAAAGAAGAAAGTGATGAGGAAGATAATGATATGGAAATAGATGGTTAGAAAACGATGTAATATGTGATTTATTTTTTTTATCGTAATGTAAACGTAGTAATCTCTTTGAACAAACAAATGTACATAAATCGAATTATGTTATTATCTTATCTTACGTTTTAGAGTATACTTTTTTATGACATTCCTTTCCAAAAGATAAAGATACAGATAAAGATGATGTCAACGTAGTAATCTATTTAAACAAACCAATGTATATAAATTGGAATTATGTTATTATCTTACCTTATGTAATAAAGTTCAGTTTAGTAAATTTTAGATTCTATAAATTCTATTCAATTAAGTAAAATTAAGTTCAGAAAAGTTCAGATCCTATAAGTTAAGTTCAATTCAGTTCAGCTCCTATCAGTTCAGTTCAGCTCCTATAAGTTCAGTTCAGTTCAGTTCAGCTCCTGTAAGTTCAGTTCAGCTCCTATAAGTTCTGTTTAGTTCAGTTCAGCTCCTATTCAGCCCAAAAGAACAGGGCCTTAGTCCCTCTCGTTAGTCATTATTTAGAGGTGGCAATCGCGTCAGTGGGGATCGGGTCGGGTCATATCAGATTAGCATATCTTTTTGGGTTGGGTTCACGTCGTTATCGGGTCGGGACATTTTGAATCAAATGATGTATCGAATCTGGTTGGGATTGGCTCGGGTCATTATCTGGTCCGGTTATTTTATTGTATTATTTTAAGTTTTGATCCTTAAATTTAGTTTTTACCATTATTTGGGTTACTTGCTTCATTATTAAGTCAAACGTATCAAATCTAAACACTCAATATTAAGCATAATAATTGTCAAATCGTCAATTTAATCGGGTCCGGTTCAGGTTCAGGTCACTGATTATCATGTTCGTTTCGGTTCGCCAAATTCTCGGGTTCTGTCGAGTCGGGTCTGCTCAGATTCGGGTCGTGTCAGACTCGTCAGCTCTAGTTATTATGATCCCCTTTTAACTTAGTATTTTTTTTGTCCACTATCACCTTATTTAATAGGTGTTCGCAAAACACCACCTTTACAAATTCCCTTTTTTCAAGCACCTTTAAAATAAATTGTACGGAGTATAAGACAACCAAATTGCTGGATCTAGTAGTAATTTAGCGGAAAACTTATTTTTCAATTCCCTCCAAAATTTCTCACCAAACTCGCCCTTGTCCCCTTTTAACTCTATGAATGAGTTAGTCTCCCTCAAGACCACTACTATCCGTCTTAAGGTGAGACGAGTCGGTCAATACCATATTACATGAATATGGAGAAACCAACCCATATTGTAAAACCAATTGAGGCGGCAAAAAGAGAATAGGGGGACTTGAAATGACTGGATGTGGACATTGCATAACCATGGCGAGGAAAACAATAGCAAAGATCAGGACACCACTTGTGGTTACTAGTGTTGTTTATGTAGAGTATAAAGTTAGTTAGAGTTAGTTAGGAATATAAAAATTAACTCTAACCAACTTATTCTTATACTCATATCAAACCTTGTATAAATATATGTGTAATCCTCTAATCAAATTAATTGATATTAAATCAAAATTCATATTCTTCTTATCTCTTCCTTATCTCTCTACTACATAAAATTCATTATTAATCAATCCAATTTACTATGATAATCCAAGATTACATAGTTCATATGGTATCAGTGTAAAAATTCCAAAATCGCTTCCGCACACATTCAACGAGTAGAATCATTGCTAAATCTTTGATTACACTCTCATCATGTTAGACACATTGCTAAATCTCATCCTGTTTGATTACAAATACAATTTTTGTTTGATTAACCATGGCGACTCCTGAACCTAATAATCAAAAATCTCTCTATTCACCTCTTGATGATCCGTTCTTCCTGTCTACTACTGATCAACCTGGGTTAAGGCTTTCAAAATTTCAGTTTGATGGCACCAATTTTAGACAGTGGCAGCGTTAGATCATTCAAGCTCTTCTTTCTAAAAATTAAATAGGTTGAGTTTATATCTGGAGGATGCTCAATTCCTGAAAAAACTGATAAAAGGTATAATTCCTGGGTAAGATGTGATCTCTTTGTGACAAGATGGATTCTCAATTCAATTATCAAAAGTTTACATGATAATTTTCAATATGCACATTCATCTAAGCATCTTTGGTCAGAAATTGTAGAGCGTTATGGACAATTGAATATTCTTGAGCTATATGAGTTAAAGAAAGAGCTTAGTAACTTGAAGCAAGAAAATGCATCTTTACTTGATTATTATGCAATAATCAAGAATATTTGGGAGAGTATTGAACAGATGTATCCGGTTCCCCAATGTATTTTTGGGGTGATGTCTAAATGTAGCTGTAATTTGTTTAAACGCCTAGCTGATAAGGAAACATAGGCTAAGCTAATCCAGTTGCTAATGGGCTTACAAGCTGGGTATGAGCAAGTTCAGTCTTCTTTGCTTTCTAGTTTCTATGGATCTTCTGCCTTCTATTAATAGAGCTTTGGGGGTTTTACAGAAGATTGAGAAGAAGAAATCAATAAATGACAGTGCCAGTAATGGTGTTATTGAGACTGTGGCATATGCAACCAAGAAAAGGTTTAGTTCTAATCATTTTGAGGAAAATTCAAAATGGAAACGTTCCAAAGATGCATCTTCAACACAAATTTCATATCATTGTACTCAATGTGGAAAATTCAATCATAAAAATGAGGATTGTTATCAGTTACAGACTTGCTTATTTAGTGACATTAATGGGCATATAATTGATAATTGTTACAAATTCAAGGCATACCAAGCCAAGCAGGCAAAAGGGGTTGTCTATTTCTGGCAAAGGGAATACATATCAAAGGCCTACTAATCATGTTAAAGTTTGCAGCAATAACTAGGACACAAAGTATTTGCATGTATCTCAGTATAATCATGTCCATTCAACGAATCCTTTCACCATCAATGATCAAAGTTATGGACAAAACAACATTCTTGGACCAGGGTCTCAATCTCCTTCTCTTCCCAATGTATCATCTACCCAATTTTTTTCGGATTTTGTTCAGGGTATTGTTAATTCTGTGATGAGCAAAGTTCTTCAAACTTTGTCTGACAAATCTGTTTTACAGTCTGAATCTGTTCATCAACCTTACAGTCATTTTGCAGGTATATTTCATCATTTATTCTTTTGCAAATCTTAGCATTTCTGATCATACAAATTGGGTGATTGATACTGGAGCCTCATACCATATTGCGAGTTTCTTAAACTCGATATTAGACATTTCTAATATCATATTATTAATAGTTTACTCTTAAACTATAGGATCTTATGCATGCATAACTAAAGATAAATAAGAGAAGAAAAATATGTTCCTTAGATAGGATTGGAACAAATTTATGGGCACAACATAAATTTTGTATATTCTGGAATATTTCCATGACACTCATAATGTCAAAAATCAAGGTTAAAAAATTCGAATCAGTTTTGAGAAAAACCGGTTGCGCTTTATCGGTTTTATCAAATAAAATTCATAAAGCATGCGAAAATTAATAAAATTCAATTTTCAACTTTATATCTGAAATGTGGGACATTTATGCAACCAGGAATAATTTTCTCATGACATGAAATTTATTTTAGCTATTTATGCTATATAAGTCACTATTTATGCCATTTTTACATTAAAAATCATAAATCATGCTAGACAAATCATATAAGTCTGAACGTTTCCAGTATTATAGGAAAATATGCATGTGACAACATATTAAAATTTCATGGTCATATTTAAATCGGAACTATTTTTAACCATTAGACCTTTATTTATACCATTTTATCATATAAAAATCATAAATCATGAGAAATAAGTCCACTTCACACGAAAGTTTACATACAGTAAGTAAAATTCATGTGTGAGGTTGTGTAAAAATTTGAAAGTCAGAAGATAAGTCTAACTATTGTTAGCATTTTAAACATCATTTTACTCATTAAAATGTAATAAAAACACTTCATATTTGAGCAATATAAATTTCCATAAATCATCAATATGACCTAAAATCATATTAGGACCAGAATATATTGACATGCAAATAACTTTGTGATTTTATCTCATAAAACACAAATTACTAGTTTTCTTTAAGTTACATTAACTCGAAAAATTATAAATCGATTATGCATGCAACAACCATAGCTCTGATACCACTTGTAAGTTTCTTAAACTCGATATTATACATTTCTAATATCATATTATTAATAGTTTACTCTTAAACTATAGGATCTTATGCATGCATAACTAAAGATAAATAAGAGAAGAAAAATTTGTTCCTCACATAGGATTGGAACGAATTTATGGGCACTAGACTTGGACACCTTCCAAACCTTGTTCTTGAGCTTACAATAATAAGGATGAACTTCCAAGTTTCAAGTTAGAAACTCTCCTCTAAGTTGCACCAAGACAACCCTTAATCACTACTAAATATACTACACTAGTATAAAATGGTAGTAGCCCTTTAAAATATTACTAATAAACACTATTACTACTCTTAGTAAATTTTATTAGTAATTTATGAACAATAGAATTTTGAAGCTTCTTAAGCTATTTCTTTTGAGTGAGAATTGGAGATGTTGAGAGATAAGTGAGTTCTTTGCACATATGAGATCAAGGTAGTATAAATAAGAGAAAACACTTCCCTTTTTCTACCCATGGAGCCGGCACATGCAAGCCATGGGGGAAGGGTGGTGCTTTTCCTTTTTGTCTTCACAAGGCAATAGGTTAGGCCTAGAATTAGGCTAGGTAATCATGTGATCTAATTCTCAATTAAAACACCTAGTCAAGCCTAAAACTCTACTCTTGTAGCTTCTCAAAAACCGGTGCCTCATATGTAAAATGGAGTCCATTTTATTTTTGTGATTTTGTCATTTGTCACATATGTGACATGTAACATGTAATCTATGCTTATAAATGTACATTTAACTAATTTAAATGCAATTTCATAACAAATAAATTAGACTTACCATTTTAAGTCACATTTTATAATTACATGTAAGTCATCTCATATTTGGTTAACATAATTTACAACATTTTGTAATTATAATCAACCAATTTTGTTCATCTCAATTGTTTCATAAACATAATGCATTCTTAGTAATATAACAATTAAATTACTAAAATGAATCTTATTTAATCATATTACAATAAGATATAATTCTCACTAATATAAACTTAGTTCAATTTAAGGGGTTAATTAATCTGTATCGATATACAATTAATTAATGTACATGATTAGGGGATTGTCCTTTAGGTGTGATCTCAAGGGATCAACTGATCACCACCGTCATACGACAATAACGTCAAACTCAATTGAGCCAATGTTACCGATTTATGTTGACCAGTTGACTATAATATTCATCATCCTTTTGTATTCTTTATTATTTAGATTTAAATATGTGATCGCACTATTGTTGAGGACACTTACTCCAACACATATGACCTCTGACTTCTTAATACTGAGCAATGTCATCACCCTACAACAATCATTGTTGGTTAATCTGCCAGATGGGACTTTCAAGGTTGTCTATAAGACAGGCACGGTATATTTGTCTAAGAGTATAATTTTGAAAGATGGGTTGCTTGTGCCTGATTTTAAGCCTAATTTGTTATCTGTTGCTTAATTAATTTCTAACTCTGGATTATTTGTTACATTCTTGAATGATATTTTTTTTTATTCCAGGACCTTTCAAGTAAACTTGTGGTTGCTCAGGGTAACAGATGTGGAGATTTATATCATCTTAGGAGTCCTTGTGTTCAAAACTATTATAACCAAACTAATTTTCATTATGTTAATGATGCTAGAAGTTCTAATATAGGTTTATTCCATGCAAGATTAGGTCATACTTCCTTACAAAAGATGAAATATGTAAATCAGGAAACTATGAAGGGAATAAATAAACTGTTTTGTTATACATGTATGTTATCCAAGCATCATTCTTTGCCTTTTAATAGAAATACTTCTTATGCAATGAATTGTTTTGACCTTGTCCACATGGATCTTTGGGGTCCTTATAAACAGTCTGCCATGTCAGAAGCACAATCTTTCCTGACTATCTTGGATGATTACTTTAGGAATACTTGGACTTTTTTAATTCAACACAAAACTCATGTACCGAGCCTAATTAGTAACTTCATTAGCTTACTTGAGACTCAGTTTAATGCTAGGATAAAAATGATTAGGTCTGATAATGGGACAGAGTTCTTTCAATCTCAGTGCCATGAGCTTTTCAATTCTAAGGGTATTATTCACCAAAGGAGTACTGTAGGAAGACCTCAGCAAAACGGTAGGGTAGAGAGGAAACATAGACATTTACTAGAGGTTGTTAGGGCCCTTAGACTACATGCTAATCTTCCTATCAAATTTTGGGGGGATTGTTTATTAACTGCCACATACATTATCAACAAATTACCTTCTGCTATTCTTGACTGGAACTCTAGAAGACTCCTTATGAACTTTTGTTTAATACACCACCCACTTATGATGAATTGAGGGTTTTTGGAACATTGTGTTATGCCACTTACATTATCAACAATTGGTTTGATCATCTTAGCCCCTTTTTTTTATTTTTTATTTTTATTTTTACGTTGGTCATTATTTTACTTTTTATATTATTTTACTTTTTATATGTTTGGTGAGGGGTATTCTAAATTAATTGAAAACAAGCAGATGATTGAGACGGAGTGAGTCATCTGTTTACTTTTTATATGCTTTGTAAGAGATATTTTAATTTGAGCCAAGCATATGATTAAGACGGAGTGAGTTTAGGCTGAAATGGCGTGGAATAGTGCTCCCTTGACTGGATTTTTTATGTGTTAGTGGGGTGTTTTCCATTGTTCCTCGTATTCGGTGAGGGTGGTAATGTAGTAGTATGTAGCAATGTACAGCTTTGATTATATTCTGTTCAATTCCCGGCTTGTGAGAGCATGTGTATTTTTTTTGTCATGCTCTAAGGTCCATGTCTAGGCAACCCGTGAAGAGCTACAAAAAGTTAATCGTCACCGATATATTTCCTAAATTTACAGTGAGTTTGTAAATAAACCATTATTTCAACAGTTTTGGTTGTTGATTTAGTAAGTTTATGAATGTTGTTTTGGTTAAGTGAATTGGTATGCTTGGTTTCTTTGTTGTTCTTAAGTTTGGAGTTGTTAGCTATGCTATCATGAATCTTCCAACTGGCTCGCCTACCCTTGTCCAATATTTGACAATTTGACTTGTGTGTGACACTTCAACATGTATGTCTTGTATGATAGTTGAGGGTAGCATTTGGACATGCATCCGTGCTGGATATCATGTCTAAAAACCATAGGTTATAAGCATTTATTTATCAGCCTAATAGATGATAGTTTTCTTAAAAAAATAGCTTACACCTTTACTTGGGTGCACAATTACACACACTTGTTGGATTCGTTATATTGTTCATATATTTTCATTCCTAACTAAGAGGAGAAAATGTAAAACAAAATTGAGATTATTATAAAGCAACTTAGTTACCCAGTTGCCAATCTAGAAGGGTGGTAAGTTACTGGCTCCTTGTTTTGACATCAGTAGAAGAGTGGTAAGCCTATTCTAAATTAGTTTTTGCATGTTCAGGACGGGCAGACAGACAGATGAGTAAAAAATTGTGAAGTTATGTGAAGTTTGTGAGACTGGTGAAGAGCATGATAAACGCTCTTTGAGAGAATTATCTTGCCGTGTCTTTCGGCTATAAGTAAGTTTTCAGCTTGGTATTCTCGAATGTATGATTATGAACCTATATGTGTCTCCTCTATTCATCCCTGGCCTGATATTCTTTGTTACATGTATGATACATGGCAGAGTTTTCCAATATTGTCAATGACATTGATGAGATCAGTTTTCATTGAACTTTATTGTTAAAGTTATGTATGCAAATTTCCCGAGTCAGGATAGAGCCATGGTATTTAAACTCTGTTTGACACCGATATTGGCCATCGATATTCTTTGTCATTAAGTGGCGAATTTGGTCACGATGTGGTATTCTGGCAAAGATTTATAATAACCATCGACTTTTTTATAATTCGGTCACAATGTGGTATCATGGCCAATATTTATACTGCGGGTATAGATGATTTGCTATTTACTTCAGACTAAGGAATCTTATTACGTCCACCACCCGGTATTCATGAACTTCACATTATTGTGTGTTGACTATAGCACAAATTGTGCAAGCTAGACTACATAATTATGAAAAATATTTGGTACAACGTCATCTTTGGGCGAATGGGGTTGTTCGATGTGAAGTAGGAAATGGAGCCGACATTGGTGTTTCGAATGCTCGCGCAGCTACTGTTAGGCCTCCTCCAAAAAAGAAAAACATTCTTTCATTAACACGGTAAGTAATTGCCCAAGACAAAAAATGTTATTTTATTTGTCGAATTGATGAATAATATTTCATTAATGATCTCACATGTGTAATGACAGTTTAACTATTCTTTCTTTTTATATTTGTTTTCATAGAGAGAATATTGAGAATCTGAGAATATGGGCACAAATTTGTCTCCAAAGGATGTCTGAACTTGCAAAAGAGAGGACCCCGACATGACACTTAGAGCCAATATTTGTGTAGTTAGACAAAAGTCGTCACTGCTATCTCAGCGGGGTTTGGCTATATGTGTTATTTCATGGAAGTTCCAGGTATATGTTTTCTCTACACATATAAGCTGACGGCATGGTCCCCTACTCCCCTTGGTCTTTTGTGATTTTTACTTTTGGATTATTATGGTACGATTTTTGAAGGTTTTTTTTAAAGTACATTTTTTTCGTGCTTAATTTTAGTTCTAGCCTAATTTTAAAGTTAGGTTGACATGATACGTATCTGATGGTATCATAAAAACTTGTAACGTAACTTTTTAACTTTTAAAATAACTTGGCAGTATCATGCTACTCTTGTAGTTTAAAGTTGATTATATATGTGGATGTGGGTGCTGGATTGTTCTCTGACATTGGAAATACAGATGACGCTAATCTTCTGCAGTTTCGTAAAATATACTAAATGTGCTAACTTTGATGCTTTCATATGTTTTCAATAGTTGTCAATCATAGCTTATTTTATTATTTGACTCCATATTGGTGATTTGATGATTTTGGACTAGGAGGAATGATTTACCTGCAAAGTATGCCCGAGGGAATAATGTACCCTGCTTTGGAATCTGCATAGGGATACAGATTTCCGTCATAGAATTCGTCAGATCTCTAAGTACATCCACAAGCACAATTTACCTGCTTTTAATATTTGTTGGTTGACATAGCTGAGTGTTAAGTGAATGTCTTGACAAAATGCTAACAACGAAGAATTGGGTGGTGATAGAGGTGATACTTTGGTTTTGTGCTTAATTGTTTATACCGATTATCTCAAGCCACTGTTAATTTGAAATGGTGTTAAGAGAATGGAGTTTTGTGCTCGCTTCAGTTACTCATGTTCCTTAAACAATGTTAGTTGTAAATTGAGCATGTTACATAAATGTTATAGATTGTGTATGATTTATATGTACTTCTAATAGAATGATTCATTTTGATGCATAGAAGTTTATGTGGTTACTGTTAGTGTATCCCCCCTTACTCGAAGGACACTTCTTGTACTCCTACAATATCATTGTCTCATTTGAGGGAAAAAAACATTCTTGTAGCCTTCTTGTATATTGCCAAGCACTTCTGTCATGGTTTGACGGTACATCAGTTCAATAGTTCAAAACAACAAGTTTGTGCCTTTTTTTTCTTCAACAAATAGTAAGCTGTAGAGAGAGCTGAGTCGATTAACAATTTAACATAAGCGTCCATCTACCAACAACGTCGTCGTACTAATACAACTCACCAAACATTAGCATAGCAACTCCGAGGATGCTAAGATAATATTTACTCAATAATAATCAAATCGCGAAACCGTTCCAATAGGAATTGTTTAGGTTATAAAAAAATTCATATAAGTGACAAAATAAATTGGTGATCATATTACCTAAATAAATTGACACTATCATTATTATATGACATTAAAATATTATAGAAGCAAGCATAAGCAAAAACAAGTCTTACGCAACATTACTCGGTCGAGTAATACCTACATTGATTTCCAACGGGAAAAGTGCAAGGATGTCACTCTTACAAAATTACGTTTTTAAAAGCTAAATCTAATCAAAGATACACTGACACTAGGATGAAGAGGACGATGCGGGGAGAACGAAGGCGCAAGAATCGTTAAAAATGGTTGAAAAACAAATAAAAAGCATCAATTTGATTGGAGAAAAGTTTGAAGCTTAATAATGGTGGAGGATGAGGAAGGAAGGAGCTAAAATGTTATAAGGTTGGTGAAATGTCACAAGAGTCTGTCTCTAAGTTCTTATGAGTCGTGTGACACCCTCAAATTTGCGGAAAGAAAAAAAATAATTTAAATAAATAAACAAAGGTGTCATAAATAAAAAGGTTCATAACAAAAGGAGAATAATATTATACATAAGAATTTTAGAAGACGGGAGACATATCTCCCGTATAAATACAGAAATAAAAGAGTGTATAATAATATACAATCTAAGAACCGAATATAGGTCCAAGGTAAATACTTCGCTCGCTAGCTCGTCAATGTACCCAATGTATGCATCACAAACCTGCCAACCGCATTAAATATAAACACGGAAGCCACAGTCAGTGGGGAGTAACTCCGAGTTCTCCCAGCCACGAAATGTCGAGTTTAATAAAACATGAATAACATAAAAAGCAATGTAT
>JAIUZE010069264.1:0-24369 GCA_022085475.1 Heliosperma pusillum
GACTTTCGCATCCAAGACTCGGTCAATCATAGACGCCGAGTACCCACATTTTCGGTAGATCAATTCAAGAAAGAGGCGGAAAAGAGCACAAGCCACACAACAAGCGGTACGCTACATGCAAATAACACCACCTCGCAAGTACACAACATTTGACGGCCGGGTCGATCAACACATAGCGTTCGCCTCCCAACAACGTCGTCGTATGCCCACTAACACATGCATTTAAGCAGTAGGATACATCCCCGTTCCGACATTCCAGCCTTACGAACGTGGAGTTAGCCAAGGGAATGAGAGTACAAAGGACATAACAAAATAGTGCTTAAACCGGAACATTTGTAAAAACCGACTCAAAGTGGGACATACCAAAAACAGTCACAAAACATATGATACAGGCGAATGAAATATCATATACTCAAAACATTAATATTATAAGTCACTACGTAAAATTATACGATGAACGAATCATGCGAACTATTATAAATTACGACTTTTAGAAGTTATAAGAAAAATAAACAGCCGTGTTGCCGGCCGGTCAGAGGACCGGCGGCCAGTACCCCGGCTCGCGCATCAAGCAAAATCTAAAAATCACAAAGAAAGTGCAGTGTGTTCCAGGCCGGTCTGGGGGCCGGCGGCCGGGCACCCGACCAGGAGCACCAATACACAAAATATCCAATTTTCCCTACTGATGTGTTCCCAGCCGGTGGACAGACCGGCGGCCGGTCACCCGGCTGGGAACCCCAGTCCACCGTGAGCATTCTACACTTGATCAATCCTTTTCAATTCTCAAAATTTACTTCTAACAACTATCAACAATTAATATTCATCATCAACAATCATCAACTAACAACAGTCATCATCAATAACATAAATCATAAGCTTACTAATCGTATTCTAAATACGAATTCTAACATAAAAAGCATGTAAAACACGTAAATGATATCGAGTAACCCTTCACCGTTACCTTTTTGCGTCTTTACTCCGCGTCAAGGTCCTCTTCAATTAAGAAATAGTCTTTGTCGGGATCTTGAAGGGCACCACCTACAAATAGTTAATAAAAGATGAATTTACTTCACCTTGAGAAAGACGGAAAGTTTGAAAAGCGAGAAAGACGGTAATTTTATTACCAATACGGATAGATGAAGATAAGAGGGGAAGAATGAGACGAACTTACGTGAATTTGAGCAAGAAACGAATGAGATATGACGATTCTAAGCTTGGATCAAAATGGAGGCAAGGTTTTCTTTGGTTTCTTAGTGAGGAAAAAATGTTGAGTTGTGTGAGTTAGGTTAGGGTTAGGAGGGAGTATGAGGGAAAAAGTCAATAAAAAGTCAAAGACGACTTAAGACGGGATTTACATGAAATCTCGCGAAAAATCCAAATACGAACTCGGAAATTCTAAATTCGACTCGAAAATTAAATTCTAAATTAAAACTAAATTTCGCTGAAAAGTATCCGTAAAATATTTTCACTATAAAAATAGGGTACATTTGCGGGTGTTACAACCCTTTGCGAGAGGTGTGATGTTTTTGAAAGTCCTAGACCTCTAATTAGACTCCTCTAATTAGTTCATTAAATTACATTAACTTAATGATTTAGGATCTAGTTATCATGCATGCAAATATAAAAGTATAAAAGAAAAGATAAGACGAAAATATCCTTACATTAGGAATTTTTGGTTCAATATGGGCACAATAAGAACTCCTTCTTATTGTTCTTGAGCATGAAATTAATGGATGATCCTCCATAAAACAACTTCCAAAGTAGAAGGTCTCCTTCTTGTTGCACCCAAGACTAAACCCAAACTATTACTATAAATTTAGACTAGAAATTGATAATGATCATGTGTCATAACATATCATTATATAATTAAGTGTTAATTTGATCATGTAAAAATTATATGAATCAAATTATATACTTAACTTTTAAGTGATATTTTACCATTATATCAATATATAAGAGGTCCCACAATGTCTAGTTAATTTATTTTACAACTCCTTGTAAATGTAATTAACAAATTACCTCTACCTCAAAATATATGCACAACCTCAACTAATTTAATGATTAACGAATAATCACTAAATTAAATCTTATTTAATCGTATTAAAAATAAGACGTAAAATTTATTCAGTCAGTTATCGTATAATTGACTAATAAACATAAGTGAAATGAGTTCCTAACTCAATTCCCAATAAATAACTCTCGTAACCAAACATATATCAAATATATATGTAAAGGACTAATTAAACTGTATCATATACATATAATTAGTTTTCTGTTTTGGTTTCATCCTATAGGTGTGACCTAAAGGGATCAGTTGATCACCGCTGTCATACGACAATAACGTCAAACTCTAGTCAGCCGAGCGTTACCAATTTACGTTAATCAACTGACGTGGAGTATCAAAATATACTAATCATGCCACGTATATTCCAACTGAGATTTATTATATAAATGCACTATTGTGGAGGACAATTACTCCAACAATTTCCCACTTGTCCGATACAAGTTGTGCATGTAGCAACACTATTGTGGAGGACTCCTACTCTAATAATATCTCCCACTTGTCTCGACAAGTTGTGTGCTACCGATTCTTTTGTCTCTTTTGTGTCACATCCTCCCACTCATTGCAAGGTGTCTTACAGGTCGCACTTGCAATTGAAAATTATAAATAGAGTGGTTTTCTCGATCTGGGAGAGTAACTGTCTGACCGGAAAATCTACCAGAGATCTCTTCCGAGCGTGGCCACGCATTTCCATTTTCTACTCCTCGAGTGGCCCGAAGATGTTAATACCAAACGTGGGTGGACAATTCCCGTTGGCCCATCTTACACTGTATGATGCAGATCACCATGACCCAGAAAATGTCCATCGGCCTCCTTTCACGGCACGACCTAGGACAAAAAGCAAAGTCAATCAGAAACTACACCGACTCAGGTAAATGGTCACCAGTCTAAAGAATCGACTCATAGGAATAAAATAGAAATCCCCGCCACGACCAGACTTCAACAATTTTGATAAGGGACTCTATTATGTTCACTGCCCGACAGAGTGTCTCCAGAGTCTGCCTATGTAAACGACCAGTCATCTCCATGACCCCATGGTGCTGAACCAACCATCGATCGACTTACAATCTAGTCACTTCGAGACATCACCTCAAATGAGTGACTAGGGACAAAACACTAAGTTCTTCCTGTTCACTTGAATTGGGTTCAATTTTTCTTTCAACCAATTCGGATAAACAAAGTATTAAAATTTAGTCAGACTAAATAAAGGAGTTTTTTATAAAACTCTAAAAATGAATGCAATTATCAAATATTTGGAAAAATTGATACGCTATCAATAATTTCATATCTCATAATCTCTAGCAATTCAGGTACATATTTTAATCCCATTGAAATAACATGACTATCATGTTCAGCCTGCAAAAGGCATGGATAATGGATTAGCAATACATGCATCTTTCCCACCGTTTTGATTGCTATTTCTCTTTGTCTACGTAATCTCATATTACATAAAACGTTCTGAGTACATGTCTAGGTTTGAATTTAGACTTAGGACTCCTGGCCAAAAGGTAGCTCCCACTGTTTTACCAGTATAATGAGATATGATATACAACTATAGGAACTACGTCTAGTCCCACCATTACTGTCTAATCCAAGCTACTTTCATATGCATCATCATATGACGCAATGTACTCCATTTCCGTTGTGAAATCCGCAATGATAAACTGCCTGGAACACTTCCAGCGGATACATGACATTTATATTTGAAAATGTCACTCCTACTTGGAACCTTTCCAATAGTCTTTTCAGATCACTTTGATCAGTTTGGAAAATGAAGTCTGTGTAACCCCTTACACACAACTCACTGTAAACTCCAAACACATGGAACATATCTTTAGTCCTTCGCAAGCACTCAAGGATGTTCTTTATGGCTATCAAGTGACTCTCACTTGGATTTGATTGCAAACGACTTGTCATGCTCAAAGCATGTGAAATGTCGAATTGAGTATACATCACAGCGTATATAATTGATCCCGCAGCGGAAGCAAAAGGAATCAATTATCATGTGTTCAACTTCCTTGAACTAGTCAAAGATATTATCAATATAAGAATTTTGACTCAACGCTAATATCCTTTTAGATTTATCTCCACAAATCCATATATCTAAAAGATGTATTCTACTTCTCCAAAATCTTCCATAATTTAAAATGATCAATATGTCTCCACATATAAGACTGATGAAAACCATATTACTCCCACTAAAATTCATGTATAAGCATAATTCCTCGAAATATCGGGAAATATTTTATGACATGATTGACACACTAATTCCAACTCTTTAGTGCTTACTTAAGACATCCTCTTAAGCTTGCAAATTAACTTAGGATAGTAAGGATCTACGAACCCACAGGTGAACATAAAATATACTACCTCCTCTAGAATCGTATTCAAGAAGGTGGTCCTTGAGGTCCAATTGACATCATACTATTATGATATGCTGTAATCGCTAAGTATATTCGAATGCATCGAAGAATTAAGGTCGGTGCAAAACTCTCTGCCTACCCATTTATCTTTGAAAAAATTTTAATGTTCATCCATGCAAATTTCGATCTTTAAAATTTACCAGGTCACATACCTGACCATTGATGCGTGTCGTTATACACCAAAAATAAAAGCCTAAGTCTACTAACTAAGAAGATAGCGGAAGTAGGGTCGATCTCCACATGGAGGAAATTAACTAACTGTAATCTAAATCTGCCAGTCACAATATAGGGGGTTTTGAATTGGTTTTAAACTAAACTAAATAAGATTTAAAGGAACAGAAATAAAGGTAGAGATTAATACGAAATAAATCAGATAAAGGAGAAATATGCTAGGATTCGGTCCACTACAATATCGGCATCTACGGGTCAACTAAGTCAGTCAATCTATCAATGAGAAGGGCAATGGTTTTCTCCTCTCGGTCTCAAACCACCCTAGGGATTTTCCTAATTAACTATCGTCCTCTTAGGAGTCACCTATCAATTCTAAGCAAGCCTTTCCCTTCCAATCTCTCGATCCAGGTCAGGGTTAACTACCTAGCTAGTCTCCTGCGTGCACTCATTCGACTAACCTCAATTAAATTGCTTAGATTGATTCTCAAATTCAAGACTAACTAAAATACTCTACCCTATCATGCCTCTACTACAGTTTTACTCATCCTAACATACTAAAGAATTAGCTACTCATGCTATTAATGATGCTAATAAAGACGATTGAATATAGGACATTAGACATGATATAATCGTAATTAACAAGCATTAAAACAGTAACACATCAATTAAGAGAAGTAAAATAGTAATTAAGACTAAAACAAAGGTTAAGAATAAAAGAGAGAAAAGAGTTTACAATCTTAGAAAATCCGGCGTAAAAAACAAATCCACGTCGATAAACCCGAATATAAACTTGAAGATTAATAAAATTCAGAAACAAATGTTTAATGCTAAGTAAATGATAATAATCCCTGATTCTCCTAATGACGTAAATAAGAGTCTTATATAATGCATAACACGACTCTAAACCCTAATTAGTCTACGGACTTAAGGCCCGTGATAGGTTCCACTCGATCGAGGGAAAATACCCTTCGATCGAGGTCTTTATTTGAGAGTATCAGTCGATCGAGGACTTCTTCCGCTCGATCGACCAATTCGTCAACAGCTACCACTCGATTGAGCAAAGATATAGCTCGATCAAGGTCTTCCTTACTTCAACGCTCCTCGATCGACCAAAGGCATAGTCAATCGAGGTCTTCTGGCTTGTCATGTAACATTGGTCATCGACTCGGACTTGATTGTAAGCAGGTTCACGCTTTCCCATGCAAGAGCTTCTGTCCTGTTCCTTCCATTCTCCTAAATGCATGCAAAGTGGACTGTTTTGGCTCGGTTTCCGCTACTACGCAGCTTGTACCTACAAAATGGTAATGAAAGTACAAAGTAGCCAAATAGGGGCATATAGTGACGTAATACCACTTAAATGACATAGAAATGCGTGCATAAATGGACTAAAAAGTCTATATAAAATACACGCATCAAACTTCCCCAAACCAAACCCTTGCTTGCCCTCAAGCAAACTAAATGCAGCTATATAGAACTAAATAAACCTAGGGGAATGGAGTAAGTCTCAAAGCTAGCTACAAGTCAATGCTAAACAGTTTAATGCACTCATTCAATCGCTACAAAGCTTAATACAAAAGTGAATGAATTTGTACAATCTTGGAAATAAATTAGAGTTTCGACCTTGCAAGACTCAACCAAATTCGGACTCTCACTGGTCACTCTTCTCTCAACAAGCAAATGGTAAGTAAATATGTAAGAAAGAGAGAAGAAAATACAGTCACTCACCTAGACTACGACCGACACAACATGCATCGCTAACTAATATGAAAGATGATTCAAGCACTGTACACACACATAACCACCGTTCAAGGACTATCACGTGCCGAACATTTGAAATGATATGGATATGTGAGGCTAATTGGTAAGAAGGGGCAAAACAATTAATGGAAATGTGAGGGTAAATAGCCAAGCTAGTTCCTAACAAGACCGTAATAGAACTCGTTCCATTCTTCCAACTATCAAAAATTGAGCTCGATGCCTTAATATATCTAGGCATAAACAACACAAATCCCATGAAACACCCCGACAAATAATGATAGGCATAGGAGGTGTAAATAACAAATTTCAGCCAATTATTTTTTCTCATTATATTTTTCCATTTTTTTTCAATTTCTTTCTCTTTTTCTTTCTTTCTTGGCTGATCGAGGGAAAACCTCTCGATCGAGTGAAATAAGTCACTCGATCAAGGCAACAAATAACAACATCTGCTCGATCGAGCTACAAGCTGCTTGATCGAGGCACTATTCAACACTTAATACCGACCACAAACCCAATGCGTGCAGGCAATAAGAAATCAAAGTTCATATACAAGCAAATGACACGAGATGTGGGGAGTAACTGCTCTCATTCCTAGATGAACTGGTCATAAATGTCACCAGTTATAGGCTCTAAAACTCACAAAATTCAATAGTTCACTACATCGATTTTACTAAGTAAGTCAAGAACGGTGCAAGGAATAGCATAAAATAGACTTGTAGTGCAATTTCATCATGAACAAGACTCCAATCCGACTCGACTATATGCAAAAATAAACGTGATATTTTTTTATTCTCTTTCAATTTTTTCTAATTAACATAAATTGTAGACGTGAATGCAATACAAATGCAAATGCAGACGCAAAAGGATGCAAAACACCTCCCCAAACCAAAACAGACAATGTCCTCATTGGCTATAGCACAACAGCATATAAGGGGAAGGGAAAAAAAACAACCTTATTCATGTTCCTAAGGAATGAAATATATATAAAGAATGGAAAAATAAACAGTAAAACTTACAAAACAGCAGCTTCCCCAAACCAGCATCAAACTGGGGAGCGAACATCTCCTCCTAGTTATGTTTGTTGTGCTTGCTTGAGGACAAGCAAGGGTTTAGCTTGGGAGAGTTTGATAAGTGAATATTTGTATGATTTTAATCCCGAATTTAGCTCGGTTTTGTATGTCATTTGTGCTTTGTTAAGCCGTTTTATGAGCTAATATCGTCTTCTAGGCGAATTCCTGTGTTCTAACCTGGTTTGTAGGGAAAGTGACGTTTCTACGCCCTTTTTCTATATTCCCGAGCATTTGCCTAGAACCCGACGATTTGAATAAGCAAGATTGACCATGTGAAAGGCATTTCAAGAAGGTTCACTAATTCAAAAGAGAGAAGGAGCAAAGACAGTTTCGTAGTTGTCGGAAGATCAATCAATTGGGCGAAAGAATTCATCGCTTTACATCAAACCCTATCAACAAACCCGATTGAAGAGGTCAGGGGGGATGATGGAAGTCAAGTCAAAGCAAAGGAAGATGAAACGTTAGTCAAGAGATTCTAGGTGTCCACTTACCCGATCGGGTAAGTGTGTACCCGATCGGGTATCCCTGCTGATCCGAGCATGATGCTTCAACTTCCTATTTTTGTCCTATGTGTTCAATGCTCGACCTCTTCTCCACGAAACCCTAATGCTATAAATAAATGCTCCAGCCCCTCTTCTCAAATCATCTTACACATCTACTTCTCACACAACTCACAACATCTCCTTTCTTCTTACATTTTCTCTTTAGTTTTTAGTCTTTCTAGTTTAGATTATTTTCTTCTTTTGTCTTTTGTTCATAGTTTCTTTCTGTCCATTTCATATCAAAACATTAGTTTAGTTCCATAAGAATTTCAATCTTTGTAGTCTACTTTGTTGGGTACAAGAGTTGTAATTCAAGGTACGATTATTTTATGCAAGGGATTTCTATTATCGTTATCACTTTCGTTGTTGATCGTCACTTAGGTACTTCTATTTTATCCTTTGTTTATTATCCTTTATTGTTTTCCATTTGATTGTTATTTTCTATTCATATCATTTAGATTCATTTTCATGTTGTTATAATCGTAATTTCATTTCTTAGATTGTCAATTAGCGTCGTTATTATCGCCTTATAAAGAGTCTAAATTATTGTCAAAAACCAACTAAATATGTCTATCCTAGTTTTCATTGTTAATATCATCTTAAACATAATCATGAGTGAGTAGTCACCTTTCTAGGGTGTAGGGTAGCCATGTTGGATTGATTAAAAGATGATAATTGGATAAAAGAAATTGTGCTTTTAAAACATTGTGTCTATGCATGTTTGGACTTTAACGATAGTTGACGATTCCTGATCAAAATCATTGACTAGTATGGAATTCTTTTCCAAGGTAGACATACGAGAATTGAATAGACAAAGCGTGACATGGTAGATTAAGACCTAGTAAATCGCCTAAAAGCCTGCTAGACTATCTGATCTATGATTGTAATGAACACACCATTCTTACGAACTCACAATGAATTATTTGCATATCCTAAATCCAATTTCATCAATATGTCAATCTACATGTGTGAACCTATTTTCCTAGATGCTTCGCATTATTGTTAATTCATCATTTGCTTTATTGTTTTCATTTAGTTTGCTTTTATTTTGTTTTTATTTATGTTCTCTATTAGTTTAGAATTCAAAACCTCAAAACCCAGAAAATCGTTAGATAAAACTCAATTGTGAGACGATTCACAATCCATAGGAAATACCATCTCCCTGAGGATCGACCCCTACTTCCCTAATTACATTAATTTGTTATTAGCCTAGTCTGGGTAAATTATCTTTGTATTGGGCTTGCGATAGGCCCGATCAAATTTTGGCGCCGTTGCCGGGGAGCACGGTTTAATTTTCCTTTTTCTTGTGACTTTTTATCACAATTAGTTTTATCTTGTCTTTAGGAACCCAAATTCCTTTAGACCTCTCTTGATTTTTCATCTTAGCTTTCCAATCTTATGCCCAGATCTTCTAGACTAGGGACCCCTATTCCTTTAGACCCTGAACTAGAAAGAACTCTGCGTAGGAAATTAAAGCTATTCAACGAAATTTCAAAACCTTCTGATATTTCAAGTTTAGATCGTATTCGTGAGAAATACTGGGATATCTTACCTAATCTTGAAGGAGAAGAAGATCCATTCTCATCTCCATTTCCAAAAACTAATCAACTTTCAACCAACATTCCGTCTTCATCTTCACAAAAGAAAATGGTCCGACTTTCCGACCATTCCAAACCCACCGAAGATACACTTCCAAGGGGTATCGCTACACCTCAAATTACAGCCCAAAACTTAGAAATCAAACCTGCCTTCATCAATCTAATAGAAAGAAATCAATTTGGTGGCAATGCCACAGAAGATCCCAACCTTCATATCCAAAACTTCTGTGACTATTGCTCCACGATTAGACAAACTGGAGTATCCCAAGAGCAGATTAGGGAAATGCTTTTTCCCTTCTCTTTAAGAGGAAAGGCAAAACTCTGGATCAATAGTCTTGACCGAGTTGCCTTAGGAATAGTCGACTGGGATGGTCTAGCTCTTGCTTTCTATCAAAAGTACTTCCCACCAGAAGGAACCGCACTCTTACGGAGTCAAATTACTGGATTCCGTCAGAGAGGCGACGAAAGCCTTTATGAGGCATGGGAAAGGTACAAAGAATTACAAAGAGAATGCCCTCATCATGGTCTTGATTCATGGTTCTTAGCTATCACCTTCTACAACGGTTGTTGTGGCGAATCGCGTCGTATCCTTGACTCCGCCAACAATGGTCGTTTCGATCAAATCGATGTAGAAATAGCTAGTACGACCATTGAGTTAATGTCAATCCACGACTCTCAGTATAGCAACTCGCGTGCTATGCCCCTCAAAGCCAAGCAGGATGATTCAAGTAAAGTAGCACTCCTGGAAGCCCAATTAGCCCTTCTGCAGCAACAAGTAGGAAGCTCTTCCCAATCTAAGGAACATATCAACGTCAATAACCACGTAGTGGTATGTGAGACATGTGGGGTTGGAGGGCACAGTTTTCAAGAATGTAGAAGTTCAATAGAGCAAGTCAATGCCTATCAAGGATATAGGCAAGGCAACGCTTTCTCAAACTTCTATAATGAAAACACAAAAAACCATCCATTTTTGTCCTGCAAAAGCACTAACATTCAAAATCCCCAACAACAAATTCAACAACCATTCATACCACACCAACAGAAGCCTTACAATCCACCTGGTTTTCAAAACCAGAGACCTTCATTCCAACCCAACTTCAATCAACCATACCAAAATCAACCTCAACACCAACCACCTCAAACTCAAGGCCAACCTAATGACTCAAGCTTGAGCAAAATTGAATCCATGTTTCTAAAAGTTGTTCAAAAACAAGATTCAATGTTTGCTCAACTTCAAAAGAGTGATCAAGCTCAAAGTGATGCCATCAAGATGCTTGAAACTCAAATGGCCCAATTGGCTGCCTCTAATGCCCAAAGAAAACAAGGCCAACTCCCACCTCATGGTGAGCAACCGAGGGACACCGCAAATGCTATCACCCTTAGGAGTGGTACCACTTATACGGAACCTCAGCAAACCAAAGAACCAACAGTTGAGCCTACACAAGTAGAGAGCCAAAAAGATTCTCAACCATCCACCGCTAAGGAAGCGGAAGACAAACCTGAAAAGAAGGATGAACCTGAAAAGGAACCCATCAAAATTCAAGTTCCATTTCCCCAACGTTTGAGGAGAAATCATAAGGAAACCCAGTTCAGCAAATTCATGGAAGTAGTCAAAAACCTCCAAGTAACGGTTCCCTTCACTGAATTAATCACTCAAATCCCTTCTTACACGAAATTTATGAAGGATATCTTGACAAAGAAGAGGACTTTAGATGATGTTGAAATCATAGCATTCACCGCTGAATGCAGTGCGTTATTGCAAAATAAGTCCCCTCCTAAGTTAAAGGATCCTGGTAGTTTCTCTATACCTTGCACTATAGGCACCTACACTATTGATAAAGCTTTATGCGATCTAGGTGCTAGTGTAAGCGTCATGCCCTATTCCATCTGCGAAAAATTAAATATGGGAATTCTTAAATGCACAAGTATCACCCTGCAAATGGCAGATCGTTCTCTAAAACAACCTATGGGAGTTTTAGAAGATGTACCTGTTAGAGTAGGAAGATTTTTCATTCCAGTCGATTTCATAGTGTTAGATATGGCTGAAGATTCGCAAATCCCTATCATTTTAGGAAGGCCATTTCTACACACTGCGGGAGCAGTAATCGATGTCAAGAATGGAAAATTGACATTAGAAGTAGGTGATGATAAAGTCACCTACAACTTAAACAGTGCAATGAAGAGCCCTATGCTTGAAGAGCCTTGCTGTTTCCTTGACATTGTCGACTCAATCATTGATGAATCTCTGTATCCATCAATAATTGAGGATCCTTTAGAAGCAATTTTATTGTTAGAGGATATCTCTGAGAACGACAATTTTGAGATCAGTGAGCTGGAAAGGGACTTGACTGGAAAAGAGATACCATCTGAAGAAGTTGAGGAGTTCATAAGCTTAATTGATGCTCCTGCCAAGGTAGAAGTACATAAACCTAAACTTAAACCTCTTCCCTCAAATCTAAAATATGCCTTTTTAGATGAGTCTGAATATTGCCCAGTCATAGTGAGTGCTCTCCTAGATGAAAATCAGTTAACCTCACTATTGACTGTCTTGAGAAAACATAAGAAGGCAATATGATACAAACTTGAAGATCTCACTGGCATAAGCGCCGACTTCTGCATGCATAGAATCAACTTAGAAGAAGGCCAAAAACCTTGTGTTGAAGGTCAACGCCGTCTTAATCCTAACATGCAAAAAGTAGTTAAAGCCGAAGTTATGAAATTGTTAGATGCTTGCATAATCTAAGCAATTTCTGACTCGAAATGGGTTAGCCCTGTTCAAGTGGTTCCCAAGAAAGGAGGAAAACCAGTAGTCAAGAATGAAAAGAATGAGCTCATCCCAACAAGGATTGTGACGGGATGGCGCATGTGTATTGACTACAGGAAGTTGAATCAATCAACTAGAAAAGATCACTATCCTCTACCCTTCATAGATCAAATGTTAGAGAGGTTAGCTTGCCACAAATATTTCTGCTATCTAGATGATTACTCAGGATTTTTCCAAATTCCTATCCACCTTGAGGACTAAGAGAAAACCACCTTCACCTGTCCGTATGGTACTTTCGCTTATCGCCGAATGCCATTTGGCTTGTGTAATGCACCTGCCACTTTTCAGCGTTGCATGACTAGTATCTTTTCCGATTTTGTTGAAACTATCATGGAAGTATTTATGGACGACTTTAGCGTCTATGGCATTTCCTTCGATAATTGTTTGACAAATCTATCGAAAGTTCTAAAACGCTGTGAAGAAGTCGACCTTGTTCTCAATTGGGAAAAATGTCACTTCATGGTGACCGAAGGTGTAGTTTTAGGACACATCATTTCCGAAAGAGGTATAGAAGTGGATCGAGCTAAGATCCCAGTTATTGAACAATTGCCACCACCTGCTAATGTAAAAGGAATCAGGAGTTTCCTTGGCCTCGCCGGTTTTTACTGACGGTTTATAAAAGATTTTTCAAAAATCGCCAAGCCCCTAACTGAGCTCCTTTTCAAGGATGCACCTTTTAATTTCACAAAGGAATGCCTTGAGGCATTCAACAAAATCAAACGTGCTTTAATCACCGCACCTATAATCCAGTCACCTGATTGGAATCTTCCATTTGAATTAATGTGTGATGCGAGTGATTATGCCGTTGGAGTTGTTTTAGGGCAAAGAAAGGAAAAGTTCCTTCATGCAATTTACTATGCTAGTAAAACCTTAGATCCTGCCCAAATCAATTATGCCACCACTGAAAAAGAACTTCTTGCCATTGTCTACGCCTTAGACAAATTCCGTTCATACCTTATAGGATCGAAAGTCATTGTTTACACTGACCATGCTGCTTTGAAATATCTGCTTTCAAAGAAAGAGGCAAAACCTAGACTTATCCGATGGATCTTACTCCTTCAAGAGTTTGATCTAAAGATCCGGGATAAGAAAGGAGCAGAGAACGTAGTCGCTGACCATCTCTCAAGGATAAGAGTAACTGAAATAGGATTGCCAACGCCAATTAATGATTCGTTTGCTGATGATTCATTAATGGCGATTGCTGACTCTTCTCCTTGGTATGCTGATATGGCCAATTTTCTTGTCAGTCGCCAGCTACCTTCTGACCTTTCTTATAACCAAAGAAAGAGATTTTTGCATGATGCAAAATTCTTTGTTTGGGATGACTCTTATCTTTTCAAGCAGTGCTCATATGGTCTTTACAGACGATGTATCCCCCAGTGGGAAGTTAAAGGAGTTTTAGAAGGATGCCACTCATCTTCTTATGGTGGTCATCATGGTCCGTCCAAAACCGTAGCCAAAGTCTTACAATCCGGGTTTTTCTGGCCCACGATGTTTAAAGATTCTAAAGACTTTGTTATGGCTTATGACGCTTGTCAACGAATGGGTCAAATATCCAAGAGACATGAAATGCCTCAAAACGGCACATTAGAAGTTGAAATATTCGATGTCTGGGGTATTGACTATCAAGGACCATTCCCTTCTTCTAATGGAAATCGTTATATCTTAGTCGCTGTTGACTATGTTTCTAAGTGGGTAGAAGCAATTGCCACCCCCACCAATGAGGCTAGAGCTGTGATACGACTATTTAAGAAGATCATCTTTCCACGTTTTGGTGTACCCAGAGCCGTGATTAGTGATCGAGGAACTCATTTTGGAGAAAAGCAGTTAGACACTCTGCTTGCCAAGTATGGTGTGTATCACAGACAAGGATTAGCCTACCACCCTCAGACCAGCGGTCAAGTAGAAGTCTCAAACAGAGAGTTGAAAACAATTCTTCAGAAAGTAGTCTCAAGATCTAGAACTGACTGGAGTAATAAGCTCGATGACACCTTATGGGCTTATCGCACAGCTTTCAAAACCCCGATTGGAACATCTCCTTATTGGTTGGTTTATGGAAAGGCCTGTCATCTTCCTGTCGAGTTAGAGTACCAAGCTTACTGGGCTATCAAAGAACTCAACTTAGACACTAAGCTTAGCGCTGATAGACGACTTTTGCAACTCAATGAGCTAGAAGAATTTGGTTTGCAAGCTTATGAGAATTCTAGGATTTACAAAGAGAAAACGAAGCGTTGGCACGAAAAGAGGATAATTAGAAAAGAATTTAATGTCGGTGACCAAGTACTTCTTTTCAACTCCCGCCTGAAAATCTTTCCGGGAAAACTTTGATCACGATGGTCTGGACCATTCACTGTCACATATGTTAGGAAGTACGGCTATGTGGAACTAATGACTAGCAATGGTGAGAAATTCAAAGTCAATGGACACAGACTGAAACTCTACTATAGCAATTCTATCATCGGATGCTTAGATATTGTCTATATGGAGCGTCCATCCCCAACCCAATGATTTTATAGAAGGATTCGTCGAGCAGGACGTTAAACAAGCGCTTCTCGGGAGGCAACCCGTGTTTTCCCTTTCTTTTTGCATTTTTATTTTTGCTTTTCCCTTTTTCGTTGTTTTGTTAGATTTTCTTTGCAGATGAAAGAGTTTTTGAAGAATCTATGAAGACCTTCCTTGTCAAGTCCAAAAGACTAGCTTGGGGGAGTCTGCGTTGGCTAGTAAGCTTCATTCTTCTTTCATTTTTCCTTTCTTCCCATTAAGAATTCGTTGCATGTTTAGTCTTTGTGCTCACATTGAGGACAATGTGATGTTTAGCTTGGGGGAGGGATTGCATTTTCCCATTTTGCATTTTAGTTGATCATTTTAAAACTTTTTGAATAAAAGAGAAAGAGAAGATTTTAGAGAGAAATTTTAAAATTTTGAACACAATTGAATGCTTTTCATGCTTTGCTTGCTTATTATGCTATCATGTTACATTTCCCAAACTTAGAGCTTTCAAACCATAATGATTCAATATTCATTGAATTTTGCATACGTGGGGAAGTCTTGTACACAGTAGGCATGAGATGAATCTATAGATGAGTACGCTTGATCTTGACATTTGGCAAGCTACATATTTTGTAAGGTAGAACCTCCTTAGACTGGTACATCCATACCCTGTCTCATTTAGGTGTGTGTAGTTCTCCTTGTGATGTGTGTCATGTCAAAACGCATAAGTATGGTTCTCATTTCATTTCTATAAGCATTGCATTCATGATTCACTATGATTAGAAGCCTTTTTCACTTTAATTTGCCCCTCAAAATTAGCCCCTTCATACAAATGCTTCACAAAAATAATAGCTACAAATAAATACTGCCTACCTTTTGAGCTAGTAGCTAGACTATGGTGTATGGGTGCTCTTTTGAGAAGAACTGTTCTTATCTGTCAAAGTGAATTTGGAGAGCGAAATTGTTCCAAAAGTGATGTTATGTTCAAAAGAGAAAAAAAAATAGAAAAAAAAATAGAAAAAATGAAAAAATCGGAAAAAGAAAGAAAAGAAATAAGAGAAGAAGTTTTGACTATCTCCTCAAAATGTCAAAAGGAGTTTACCCTTGTGTTTCGTGAGTATTCATTTATCATTGGTCAGTTGCTAGCTAATTCTAACCTTCACATTGACCATAACTATTTGTCCACCTTTCACCCATTTCCCAAAGCCTTCTTCTTATTTTTCGGCTTCTTTTCTATGTGCATTGTGATCTTTGACTTGTGTTTTGAATTGTTTACCATATTAGACTGCGGATACATTTTCATAAGTCGTAGATAGGTAAGTGTTTCAAAAAACATTTAAACATAAAGAAATCACCTTTTACATACATTGAGTGTTCGAGTGTACCGTGAGAGTCCATTTGTCAAAAGATCATGCAAGAGCCAAAAATTCTGTAGTGAAATTCTTTGTGCTACGCCGTTATGTAAATCTCAGCCATGTTTATGTATCATTCTTGCCCACGTTGTTTTTGGGTTATGATTCGTTATGTTTTCAAAGTTTTACGTTGAGATTTGTTTCTTGATGGTATAGTAGCCAATGCTTGCAACCTTGTCCTGGTATTATTTGTTATGTTTGCTTGAGGACAAGCAAAGGTTTAGCTTGGGGAGGTTTGATAAGTGAATATTTGTATGATTTTAACCCCCATTTTAGCTCGGTTTTGTATGTCATTTGTGCTTTGTTAAGCCGTTTTATGAGCTAATATCGTCTTCTAGGCGAATTCCTCTGTTCTAACCTGTTTTGTAGGGAAAGTGACGTTTCTACGCCCTTTTTCTATATTCCCGAGCATTTGCCTAGAACCCGACGAATTTGAAGAAGCAAGCTTGACCATGTGAAAGGCATTTCAAGAAGGTTCACTAATTCAAAAGAGAGAAGGAGCAAAGACAGTTTCGTAGTTGTCGGAAGATCAATCAATTGGGCGAAAGAATTCATCGCTTTACATCAAACCCTATCAACAAACCCGATTGAAAGGGTCATGGGGGATTATGGAAGTCAAGTCAGAGCAAACGAAGATGAAACGTTAGTCAAGAGCTTCTAGATGTCCACTTACCCGATCGGGTAAGTGTGTACCCGATCGGGTATCTCTGCTGATCCGAGCATGATGCTTCAACTTCCTATTTTTGTCCTATGTGTTCAATGCTCGACCTCTTCTCCACGAAACCGTAATGCTATATATAGATGCTCCAGCCCCTCTTCTCAAATCATCTTACATCTACTTCTCACACAACTCACAACATCTTCTTTCTTCTTACATTTTCTCTTTAGTTTTTAGTCTTTCTAGTTTAGATTATCTTCTTCTTTTGTCTTTTGTTCTTAGTTTATTTATGTCCATTTCATATCAAAACATTAGTTTAGTTCAATAAGAATTTCAATCTTTGTAGTCTACTTTGTTGGGTACAAGAGTTGTAATTCAAGGAACGATTATTCTATGCAAGGGATTTCTATTATCGTTATCACTTTCGTTGTTGATCGTCACCTAGGTATTTCTAATTTATCCTTTGTTTATTATCCTTTATTGTTTTCCATTTGATTGTTATTTTTTATTCATATCATTTAGATTCATTTTCATGTTGTTATAATCGTAATTTCATTTCTTAGATTGTCAACTAGCGTCGTTATTATCGCCTTATAAAGAGTCTAAATTATTGTCAAAAACCAACTAAATATGTCTATCCTAGTTTTCATTGTTAGTATCATCTTAAACATAATCATGAGTGAGTAGTCACCTTTCTAGGGTGTAGGGTAGCCATGTTGGATTGATTAAAAGATGATAATTGGATAAAAGAAATTGTGATTTTAAAACATTTTGTCTATGCATGTTTGGACTTTAACGATAGTTGACGATTCCTGATCAAAATCATTGACTAGTATGGAATTCTTTTCCAAGGTAGACATACGAGAATTGAATAGACAAAGCGTGACATGGTGGATTAAGACCTAGTAAATTGCCTAAAAGCCTGCTAGACCATCTGATCTATGATTGTAATGAACACACCATTCTTACGAACTCACAATGAATTATTTGCATATCCTAAATCCAATTTCATCAATATGTCAATCTACATGTGTGAACCTATTTCCCTAGATGCTTCTCATTATTGTTAATTCATCATTTGCTTTATTGTTTTCATTTACTTTGCTTTTATTTTGTTTTTATTTATGTTCTCTATTAGTTTAGAACTCAAAACCTCAAAACCCATAAAATCGTTAGATAAAACTCAATTGTGAGACGATTCACAATCCATAGGAAATATCATCTCCTTGAGGATCGACCCCTACTTCCCTAATTACATTAATTTGTTATTAGCCTAGTTCTGGGTAAATTATCTTTGTATTGGGCTTGCGACAGGCCCGATCACCTCCTCCCAACAGTCTCCTAGCTGCCAACTAATTGGTAATTAATTTGGATATTAACGCGAATGTTAGGTAAGATTATGCAGAAAAATTGAAAGATAAAGAACAATGGGGAATTGGGATCGAGTAATTTGAAAGGGGATCGAAGACTTCTCTTATATAGGTAGGTTACTTCGGTCGATCGAGTAGAATTTTTACTCGATCGAGAACTTTTTCCAAGCAGGACCGCTCGATGGAGCAGTTCTGGTTTACTCGATCGAGTGGTTTCTTTTCTTGATCCTCAGGTTATTCGATCGTTTTGAATTCTCCTAGATCGATTTGAATTCTACTCGATCGAGGTCTTTTTCTTCCCCAAGTCACTCGATCGAGTAACAGTTTACTCGATCGAATGGTTTTCCTGTTTGCACAGCCTTCGACTTTTAGCAATTGATTTCCGCTTCTTTTCCTGCAAAAAACGATACAACTGATACCCAAAAAAATACCAAAAAGTGTCTAACAGGAAAAACAAATTGTTTATCTAAACTACGGATTATAACGTAATAGTCTAATTGTCTAACGAAAACGCAATAAATTGTTTTTTACAAATTGCACGGGGTTGCAAACTCGGCTAGTAACCTCACAGTGTTTTGACAAGGCCACCGTCAGACCTTTGAGTTGCGGAAGTACCCTCAGCTGCGATAATTTCCGACTTTTTCTTCCACACATACGATCCTTTCTTGGAGTCTAGCTCTACTTCCGAATCTCTCGGAATAGCAATGTGAGGCAACTTTGCTGGTGTGGTAGTCTCAACAGTCGAATCTTCCTCGAAAATACAACTGTCGAAGACGGAGTCAGGAGTACTCAAGTCTTCCTTCTGAACAGTCTTATCTAACCCTCTCTTTCTGCGTAAGAAGGTTCTTTCGGGCTCGGGATCAGCTTCCACTAACTCGAGCCTTTGGGACCTGCGCATACACAACTATAGAGAGAAAGATAAGAACAGTGTTAAGGAATTAGAAATTCCTTAAGACGAGACACAAATAAATAAACAGAAAATTAAATTGCCTCCCCGGCAACGGCGCCAAAATTTGATGCGTGTCGTTATACACCTAAAATAAAAGCCTAAGTCTACTAACTAAGAAGATAGCGTAAGTAGGGTCGATCTCCACAGGGAGGAAATTAACTAACTCTAATCTAAATATGCCAGTCACAATCTAGGGGGTTTTGAATGGTTTTAAACTAAACTAAATAAGATTTAAAGGAAAAGAAATAAAGGTAGAGATTAATACGAAATAAATCAGATAAAGGAGAAATATGCTAGGATTCGATCCACTGCAATATCGGCATCTACGGCTCAACTAAGTCAGTCAATCTATCAATGAGAAGGGCAATGGTTTTCTCCTCTCGGTCTCAAACCACCATAGGGATTTTCCTAATTAACTCTCGTCCTCTTAGGAGTCACCTATCAATTCTAAGAAAGCCTTTCCCTTCCAATCTCTCGATCCAGATCAGGGTTAACTACCTAGCTAGTCTCGTGCGTGCTCTCATTCGACTAACCTCAATTAAATTGATTAGATTGATTCTCAAATTCAAGACTAACTAAAATACTCTACCCTATCATGCCTCTACTACAATTTTCCTCATCCTAACATACAAGGGAATTAGCTACTCTTGCTATTAATGATGCTAATAAAGACGATTGAATATATGACATTAGACATGATATAATCGTAATCAACAAGCATAAAAACAGTAACACAACAATTAAGAGAAGTAAAACAGTAATTAAGACTAAAACAAAGGTTAAGAATAAAAGAGAGAAAAGAGTTTACAATCTTAGCAAATCCGGTGTAAAGAACAAATCCACGTCGATAAACCCGAATGTAAACTTGAAGATTAATAAAATTCAGAAACTAGTGTTTAATGCTAAGTAAATGATAATAATACCTGATTCTCCTAATGACGTAAATAAGAGTCTTATATAATGCATAACACCACTCTAAACCCTAATTAGTCTACGGACTTAAGGCCCGTGATAGGTTCCACTCGATCGAGGAAAAATTCCCTTCGATCGAGGTCTTTATTTGAGAGTATCAGTCGATCGAGGACTTCTTCCGCTCGATCGACCAATTCGTCAACAGCTACCACTCGATCGAGCAAAGATATAGCTCGATCGAGGTCTTCCTTACTTCAACGCTCCTCGATCGACCAAAGGTATAGTCGATCGAGGTCTTCTGGCTTGTCATGTAACATTGGTCATGGCCTCAGAATTAATTGTAAGCGGGTTCACGCTTTCCCATGCAAGAGCTTCTGTCCCGTTCCTTCCATTCTCCTAAATGCATGCAAAGTGGACTGTTTTGGCTCGGTTTCCGCTACTACGCAGCTTGTACCTACAAAATGGTAATGAAAGAACAAAGTAGCCAAATAGGGGCATATAGTGACGTAATACCACTTAAATGACATAGAAATGCGTGCATAAATAGACTAAAAAGTCTATATAAAATACACGCATCAACCAACATGCATGGAGTCCATTACGAATCACATGACTCTAAGCCATATCAAGAAGTTAGGACTAGAAACAGTCTTTTATAAGTCACAGATTAGAATTTAAATTCCTCCCGACCTCTTAAGGTTCCGAAGA
Source organism: Heliosperma pusillum (assembly GCA_022085475.1). Lineage (NCBI taxonomy): Eukaryota > Viridiplantae > Streptophyta > Magnoliopsida > Caryophyllales > Caryophyllaceae > Heliosperma > Heliosperma pusillum. Next base: position 20,948 of record JAIUZE010069264.1, read on the forward strand.
AACAACTACTGAACAAACAATGAGGAATCTTTTGGACCATATGCTCAGTTTGTGGCTCTTGAAACATTTTCTCCCACTCTGTCTTATCAAGAAATAATCGTATTTTTTTTATTGAAAGACAGCATCACGAGTCACAAACGCTTTGTTCTCATGGTCAATGTAGGATTATTGAGCACTTGTTTCATTCGGATAACTTACAAATTAGGTACGCTACCCACCTATATCGTATATGGAATGAAATCAGACTGTTTTAAATGTGTTTTAATATGGTGGGAAAAATAGTAGACAAAAATATTAAGATCCCAAGGTTAGTCAAATGGCTCAGTTTGATTTGACAAAGACAAAACCATATCGTATAAGGTTCTGTTTCTCTTTTTAACAACGCCTTATCTCATAATGTGTGATAGAGAAGTTAACGCGTGAAACTATTTCACAATACTTTTGGTGAAAATCAAAGTCAATATTTAGATATTTATAGTTACGATTTAGTCGTAAGTCCTTGATCTAATACTCTTAGTGGTTAACTACTTCTCATTGAAGCTCTTTGAACTTTTCAAAGATTTCTCTTAGCACCTCATTAAGTAGAATCAAACTTTATATCTACTTAAATCGTTGGTAAAGAAAGTGAAGTAATCATTACCATCTCTGGTTGTATTTTATTGGACCACACATATTCTTATGTAATAGGGCCAATAACTCACTAGTTCGATTTCATTTTCAATAAAAAGGGGCACGAAGCATCTTGCCTTGAATACAACATTCGCACACACCATAAGATTCAAAATCAAATGGTTTAGGGATACTAGTCGATACTAGCCTTTTATGTGCTACACAATCCAGAATTAAGATTAAATTTGGGTCACCAATTTTTGAGCCTTTTTCAATCTATATGACAAGTAATTTCTAGTTTAGGTCAAGAATATGATTACCTTTGATTGGTATGGGATAACGATAGACCAAGTAAAGGCATAAAAAGATACAACGCTTGTTCCATTCACAAAAGTGAAACACTTGAGTCGTACACTAAAGTGGATACTATATTCTTTATTTAGAGGTCATGTACATAATAACGTTTATTAAAGTATAACTCTTAATCCAAAACTAGATTGATCACATTATAACTTTTATATGTCTCTATAGAAATAAAACTACAATAGTTATATTTCCCTTGTAGGTCGACATTTAATCATGGCTAGTCGTCGTACGAATCGTTATTATATGCATTGAATACATTGATGAAAACCATAATGGGTATCTAATACCCAAAACTTGCATTTTAGAAAAATAAATGTCGATCATATAGATATTATGGGTGAAAATAGTACACCCAATTTCTAACTCTTTAGAAAACTTGGGGCAAATTCTTTTCTAATGTCTTACACTGTAAAATAGAATCATCAAAAGTTGGGTTTGACACCTTGCTTGGGTTTTGACTTTACTATTCAAAATAGTCTTGCCTTTTTCCTTTGCCTTGTGTCAACATCGTACCAACCTACTCTTGAACCTCGTTTTATTCTTAACAATTAAGAATATAAACATCCCTCTTAGAGCTCCCACTCACTTTTATGAATCTCTACCTGTAACACCCCGTAATTTGAAAGACCGAAATTATATATGAAAAGTAATAAATTTAATTTATTTTAATTTATTACGATTTATTTGAATTTATGATAATTTAATATAATTATTTTGAATTTATTTGGAATTAAAGAGTAGGTTATACGGTTTAAACCCGAACTTCATTTAACTATTCCCGAGTCAACTTGAGTCCCGAAACAAACCCAAAACCCGACTCCTACATGTGCCACACGCCCAAGACACCTTTTTCCCTCATTTTTGGGCTTTTGATTACTTTGATTAAACTAATACAAAATATCTAAGATATTTGTAACTTTATCGATCTGTCAACTTAAATTCAGCAACAAATCGCTTAAACCCGGACCCGACTTCTTCCTCCTCCACACGCCTCTTCCTCTTGTCTCTTAGGATTAGATATTTTCATTTCTTTTGATTAAACTAACATAATATCTAATAATATCTAGATATTTACCATAATATATATTTACCATAATATCTAAGATATTTATAAAACCCGAGTCAATCCCGTAACAACAAGTTCAAAACCCGACTCCCATTAATCCCCTATATTACACGGTCCAACCCTCCCCTCTTACTCACTAATTATCTTTTCATTTTACATTAAATCAACTTAATATCTACTTAATACCTTCTTTAATATAATCACAATTGTTCTTGGTGTTCTTGATCATTCTTGAGCAAAATCGTCACAAAACCTTCGTTACTTGGCCAAATCCGTTCTAAATTATATTTCTAGAGTCTCCTCTCTGCTCTTCATCTCCGTGTACGTTTCATTTTCAATTCCGACAAAATCGTTTTCAACACTTTAATTGTTGAAATCCAGTTTTAATACTAATAATGTTATTTTTGTCATTTCTTATAGGAGAAGATTATGAAGACGAGTTTGGTGACTCGTATATTTTAGAAGAAGATTAGTAGACGGGTTTTTAGGTCTTATTTTGGTGCTATTTGGTTTTGTGCTAGCTAAGGTAACGATTACCGAGTTACTCGATGAATTAATTTTACATATCTTTTTATTATTTACGGTTTTAAGTAGTAACATGCTAGGTTGTTATTATTATTATGTTTTATGAGTTTTTAACATATTTAGTGTTTTTGACATGTTGGATGATTTGTTCATAATCATAATTTTAGTATGAATGATGGTTGAATTGGTTGTTAAAATGGATGGTTGTTAATTAAAACATGTTAGAAAGAAATTTGGGGTTGTTGTTGTTGGTGGCCGTTTTGGTGGCCGAGAAACAGACCCGGCACGCCCGGTTCAGGCCCGTTCCAGGCCCGGCTGCCCGGTCATTGTTGGCCTGTTAATTGGCCCTTTGGGCTTGTGTCGATACTTGATTGTTTTGTTGTTGTTTTGACGGGTTTTAAATATGTTATGCATGCGGGAAATATTAAGAAACGATTTTAGAAATAGTTGACCAAAACAGGCCCAAACCAGGCACGTGGGCCCAGTCCAGGCCCGGTTCAGTTTTGGCCCAGTCCAGGCCCGGCTGACCCGTGAGCCCTCCTTGGGGCTTGTGACGGTTTTTGAGTTTATTGTTATTATTATATCATGTTTTGTAATATTTAGCAAGTGGGAAATTTTAATAAGTAAATTATTTAATTAAACGGTTTTCATAATATTATTATTTCTCACATGTTAGAAATTATAGCCTGAGATTGTAGTTTAATTTGATATCCTTTAAGTCAAGCGGGTTTCGTAAGAATTAATAATTCACATGTAGAAATTAGAATTAAAATAGCAGGAAATGAATATGACGTTTTCTGTTCAAGCCTAAATGGGCTAAGACTCGTTTCTAGCCGGTTGACCAAAACAGGTTGGT
>JAIUZE010069267.1:0-12232 GCA_022085475.1 Heliosperma pusillum
TAAGGTAACGATTCCGAGTTACTCGACGATTTAATGTTACATAGCTTTTGTTTCTTTTGTTTTTGGTTCATCTTTTGTTTTTGTTCATGTTATTATGATTTATGGATTTTTAGTAGTAACATGATAAGTCGTATGATTTTTGTGTTGTATGGAATTTTTAATATGTTAGTGTTCTTGACATATTTTTATGATTTGTTCAAAATCATGATTTTTGGTATGGATGGTTGTTAAAATGGTTGTTTGATAATTAAAACATGTTGGAATTAATTTTGTGTTGTTTGTTGTTAAAACCGTGTAAGGGGCCGTGTAAACCAGCCCTAACCAGGCCGGTTCAGGCCGGTTCAGGCCCGGTCCAGGCCGGTTCAGGCCCGGTCCAGGCCGGTCTGGGTTGGTCTATGGTGGGTCCGTGAGTTGGCTTGGGAGTTGTGTCGATGTTTGATTGTTTTGTTGTTGTTTTAACGGGTTTTAAATATGTTAAGCATGCGGGAAAATATTAAGAAACGGTTTTAAAAATGTTGAACCAAAACAGCCCAAATTGGGCCGGTTTATTTTCGGCCCAAAACAGTCCGTGGGTCCCTTCCATGGACTTGTGACGGTTTTTGAGTTATTGTTATTTTATCGTGTTTTGTAATATTTAGCAAGTGGGAAATGTTAATAAGTAAAATATTTAATTAAAACGGTTTTTTCATAATATTATAATTTCTCACATGTTAGAAATTATAATACGAGTTTATAGTTTAATTTGATATCCTTTGAGTCAAGCGGGTTTTTAATAAGATTTAATAATTCACATGTTAGAAGTTTTAATAAAATAACATGTAATGAATATGATGATTTTTATGTTCAAGGCTATGTGGTAAAGACTCTGTTTCTAGCCGGTTTGACCAAACGGGTTTGGTCAAACTAAGATCGAGTCAGCCCCGTTTTGACTGATGACCCGTCGCGGGACTCGGGTCGGGGATTTGTCTTCAAGTAAGGTTGTATTTAATTAATGAATTAGCCTTAGTAGATATGAGGCGACATGTTATTTGAATATGATTTATATGCAATTAGTCACATGGTAGGAAATTGTTTCCGTGACGGTTTGATTATATGATAGATGTTGTGTTGACTAAGTACCCATGGAGAATTATGAGTATATGGCGTCTTGACCATTCTAATTCTAAATGAGTAGCTTGGCCCATGACATGGATAGGCTTTACTGTCTTTAACGAGTATATGTTCACTTGTTGATAGCTTTTGTGTCTCGGCTTGGTGGGTTTATATCCAAGTCGGGGCATGGCTGCCTGATCCGTTTTGGGACTGGAGCCAGCTTAAGTACTCGCCATCTCTGCTTAGGGGGTCGCCTAGTAGAGTTTCTCATAGACGGTTATGTCATGGGACGGGGAATGGAATAGCTGTTGTCGCTAGGTCTGATCAGTCTAGGACTAGGATGTTTTCCTACCTTGTGGTATAGCCTCGAGTTACAATCGACTATGGGCCGTGCTAGGAACTTATGCCTTTTTATAGAAGTATTGGTCTTTTCTTGTTGATGATTCATGCATATTAGAAGGTGAGATGCAGCCGCTAAGGTTGATAGAGTTTGGATTACCGATTGTTAACTTATTCACATGATTACGTGTTGATTAGGGTTTGAGTGTATCATGGCCATGTTAACGGTAACCTCTGAGCTAGCATATCAGCTTCCCTACCTCGTGTTATAGTTTATTATCGGATTCACATGATAGCCTTCATATGCTAGGTTATATGTTAGTTAATTGTTTCATAACATGAAAAGCATATCATATATGTTAAGGTTTTGTATTTTCCATATACATTGCTTTTATGTTATTCATGTTTAATTAAACTCGACATTTCGTGGCTGGGAGAACTCGGAGTTTCTCCCCACTGACTGTGGCTTCCGTGTTTATATTTAATGCGGTTGGCAGGTTTGTGATGCATACATTGGGTACATTGACGAGCTAGCGAGCGAAGTATTTACCTTGGACCTATATTCGGTTCTTAGATTGTATATTATTATACACTCTTTTATTTCCGTATTTATACGGGAGATATGTCTCCCGTCTTGTAAAATTCTTATGTATAATATTATTTTCCTTTTGTTATGAACCTTTTTATTTATGACACCTTTGTTTATTTATTTAAATTATTTTTTTTCTTTCCGCAAATTTGAGGGTGTCACATGAACAGAGTCTTGAATTAAAAGATCTTAAAGAACAAATTCTTGATATTGCTGAGGAAAACCAACTTCTTAAGGCCAAAGCCAAAAAGCTCAAGTCTAAAGTTATGGCAACTTCAGCTATAACTTCAGACAAGACAAATGTTGAGAAAAAGAAGCTCTTGAGTCTAAAGTTATAGCTAATGACGCTATAATCTCAGAGTTAAAGCTCAACATTAAGCATCTTCAAGCCAAAGTTATAGCTAATGAAGCTATAACTTTAGAATTGAAGAAAGTCAATGAGCTTTTACAATCTCAAGCTAAGGCAAAGGAAGTTGTTATTCTTGATCATGAGAAAGTAAACTCTTTTCTTTCTCAACAATTGAAAGAATTAAAGGCTGAATTCTCCCAACCCAAAAGTCAACACAATGAGGAGAAACTTATCTTGAACAAACGTTTCAATGATTTTCGTGAAAATTTCAAAAAGAACACTCCCTCCAAAGACTCGAATGTAGATCATTCGTCGTGTGAAAAAGAAATTCAGTCTTTGAAGGAATTGCTCCTACATGCACGAAAAGTTCATGATAAGTGGGAAGGAAGTCAGAAGGTCTTAGACTTCCTTACCGAACAGTCTAACAATAATATGAAGATGGGTCTAGGTCATGAATGTTATAGTCGTAGAGACCATGATAAGTGCAAATCCACTCCTTCTGACCGTGATTTTAGAAGAAGGAAGTACGTTAATCTTTCAGAATATATGATTTGCAATTATTGTGGTCACAATGGTCATGTTAAAGATAATTGTGTTAAATATGTTAACGACAACAAAAATCAAACTGATTTTGTGAAAGAGCATGACGTGTCTAGTGAGCCCGAATCTGAACCTCAAAGTGATGAGGTTAGAAATAATGAGTTTAGATGGTTTTATGACATGGCTTTCGATTACACATTTGTACCTTCAAAATCTAAACCTAATGTGAATCAGAAGCAGTCGTTTAAACCTAATGTGCGTCACAACAATAACAAACATTATAATAAACCTAGCAAACCCTATCCTAAGAAGAAAAGATTTGTCAAACAGGTATGGGTTAGGAAGGATCAAATATATAGAGTCACTAACCACAAAGGACCCAACTTAGTGTGGATACCTAAAAGTTGTATTTGATTCTCTTGCAGATAATAGTGAAAGAAAATAATCTATGGTATCTCGACAGTGGGTGTTCGAGACACATGACCGGAAACAAGAATTTTTTTCTTTCACTAGAACCCTTCAACGGTGGCAAGGTCACCTTTGGAGACAACAAGAAAGGCAACATAATCGGTGTAGGTAAGATTGGTATATCTTCTTCACATGCTATTAATAATGTATATCTGGTAGATGGCCTTAAGCATAACTTGCTAAGTATCTCTCAACTATGTGACAAAGGCAACAAAGTCGTTTTTCATTCAAATGTTTGTCGTATCATAGTTGAAGGTACTAGTAATGTTATCTTAGAAGGCCTACGTAAACAAAACGTGTATATGATTGATTTAAACAAAGTCACTACAAGTTCCTTTACGTGCATGAAAGTCACTGTGGATGATTCATGCCTGTGGCACAAGAGGTTTGCACACATCAGTCCAACAATTTTAAAGAAACTTAAATCGTGGGATTTAGTTGAGGGTTTACCCTCAATCAAATTCGAACAAGAAAAGATGTGTGACTCATGTGCCCGTTGTAAACAAGTTAGATCTTCATTCAAACCGAAACGAGTAGTAAGTACAGAGCGGCCACTTGAGTTGGTACACATGGATCTATGTGGACCTATGAAAGTTAGAAGCCGCGGTGGATCAAGGTACGTATTCGTCCTAGTCGACGACTACTCCAGGTATGTTTGGCCTATCTTTCTATTTACTAAAGATGAAACTTTCGATGAGTTTGTAGTACTAATGAAGCTCGCCCAAAACAAGTATGATAAAAGTTAGTTTCCATTCGTACGGATCATGGCACCGAATTTGATAATCAAGCCTTTATAGAATATTGTAGGGAGAATGGTGTAGGACATAACTTTTCTGCACCACGAACCCCACAACAAAATGGTGTCGTGGAACGTATGAATAGAACATTAGAGGACATGGCCCGCACTATGCTTTTGTGTAGTGGCCTCCCTAAGAGCTTTTGGGCAGAAGCCATAAGTACTGCATGCTATGTGCACAATAGAGCTATGATTAGACCTATTCTCAAAAAGACTCCCTACGAACTTTTAAGAGGGAGAAAACCCAATATAGCCCACCTTCGTTGCTTCGGGAGTAAATGTTTTGTCCATAATAATGGAAAAAGTAATTTGAGCAAATTTGATCCACGAAGTGACGAAGCTGTGTTTGTTGGTTATTCTAATCATAGTAAAGCTTTTAAAGTTTTTAACAAAAGAACGTTGTGCATAGAAGAAAGTGTTCATGTTGTATTTGATGAAGATAATGTGCCTGAACAAGTTGAACAGAATGAAGAAGAAGACATGAATGATTCAGACTTTCGCCTTCAAGGGAAGATGAGCCAGACAATAATGAAGAAGTTATTGAAAGAATCAATGATGAACTTGATAAATCCGCAAATGACCTTGAACAGAGAACTGAGACAATTGTTGATGATACGAATGTCTCTTCTCAAAACAAGGAAAAGGAAACTGAAGTTATAGCTGATGATGCTATAACTTTGAACCAGAACCAAGATGGTGTAACTGAAGTTGTACCAACTTCAGCTATAACCCCGGAGTCCAACTCAAGGGGAACCAATCTTGATTCTGAATCATTTGAGGAAAGTGATAGTTCATCAGATGATGATGAGCCTAGGAACTCTAAGAAATGGAAATATAAGAGTTCTCATCCTATGGATAGTATCCTAGGAAGTTTGAATAAGGGAGTTCAAACGAGGCGAACATTAAATAACTTTTGTTTATTCTATTCTTCTCTGTCTACCATAGAGCCCACCAACATCAAGGAAGCTCTTGCAGAATCCGACTAGATTGTGGCTATGCAAGAGGAGCTTCAACAGTTTGAACGCAATAAAGTATGGCACCTTGTGCCACGACCTCCTAATCGAACTGTGATTGGTACTCGATGGGTATTCAGAAATAAATTGGATGATTCAGGAGTTATAGTTCGTAACAAGGCTCGAGTGGTCGTTCAAGGTTATAATCAACAAGAAGGGATTGATTATGACGAGACATTCGCTCCAGTAGCAAGACTTGAAGCTATTCGCTTGCTCATCGCCTTCGCAGCTCATAAAGGAATGAAATTATTCCAAATGGACGTTAAGACTGCATTTCTTATGTAACACCCGGAAATGTACCCTATTTTTTCTAGTGAAAATATTTTACGGATACTTTTCAGCAAATTTAAGTTTTAATATAGAATTTTATGTTCCGAATCGAATTTAGAATTTCCGAGTTCGTATTTGGAATTTCCGCGAGATTCCATGAGAATCCCGTCTTAAGGCGAGTTTGACTTTTGTTGACTTTTTCCTTATTCATATCATACTACCATTTAACCTATTTTTCATTCACAAACACAATTCCTTTACTTCATCACTAAGAAAGCCAAACCAAAACCTTGCCTCCATTTTTGATCCATCTTCGAATCATCGCTACGCCTTCATTTCTTGCTCAAATTCTCATAAGTTCGTCTTATTCTTCCCCTCTTACCTTCCTCTATCCGTATTGGTATCAAAATTACCGTCTTTCTCGCTTTTTAAATTATCCGTCTTTCTCAAGGTGAATGATATTCATCTTTTATTATCTAATTGTATGTAGGTGGAGACTAGGAAGGTTTAGAATCGATTAAAGACGCGTAAAGGTAACGGTGAAGGGTTACTCGATATCATTTACGTGTTTTACATGCTTTATATGCTAGAATTCGTATTTAGAATACGATTAGAAAGCTTAGGATTCATGTTATGGATGATTATTGTTGTTATTTGATGATTGTTGATGATGAATATTGATTGTTGATAGTTATTAGAAATGAATTATGAGAATTGGAAATGATAGGATTGAATTTTTGTTGAAGGCTCACGGGTGAATTGGTAACACATGTCACGGGCGTGAAATACAAGTCACGGTCGTGACTTGTGCAGTTTCACTGCACTGACCCCTTTTTATAAAATGATCATATCTCCTTCGTTACTTGCTTGTTTTGGACGTGTGACATCCCGTTGGAACCGTAAGAGGATAAGCTATCACCTCCATTTGGAATTTATGCATTTGCATGTCTAGAACTCTAGTTATGACCGTTTGAAGTGGACCCTTGTTTTCGTTGGTTTCCAAACAACGTTGTTTTGGAGAGGTGATCTATGTTTTTATTCATTATGCTTCACAAACTTGTTCTAATGCTTATGTATCATGTATTGACTCATGTTTATCGTATTTAAACTTATATGATTCTCTATTCTCATGTTTTGTGACGGTTTTTGGTATGTTCCCACTTTGAGTCGGTTTTTACAAATGATACGGTTTGAGCACTATTTTGTCTTGTGCTTTGTACTCTCATTCCCTTGGATACCTTCCCGTTCGTAAGGCTGGAATGTCGGAACGGAGAGGTATCCTACTACTTAAATGTATGTGTTAGTGGGCATACGACGACGTTGTTGGGAGTTGAACGCTATGCGTTGATCGACCCGGCCGTCAAATGTTGTGTACTTGCGAGGTGGTGTTATTTGCATGTAGCGTACTGCTTGTTATGAGGCTTGTGCTCTTATCCGCCTCTTTCGTGAATTGATCTACCGAATTTGGGGTACTCGGCGTCATGTGTAAGACCGAGTCTTGGATGCGAAACGTTTATCGCATGTCGAACCGGAAAATGTGATTTCGGGATTCTGGCTAGATTTAGACTAGGACCGGGTATTTATATCATCGTTCTACCAGGAGGAAATTAGTCTACATATACGAAATGTAGCATCGTGTATGAGTTCAGGGAAATGTTATATCCCGTGGATGCCTTTTAATCATACTTGCCATGTACACGATGGTAGTACGTTTCATTTACCATGAGAGATGTCGTCTTTATGTCGTCGTTCTTGAATGCGTGATTTCATGACTTATTATTCATGGTCATTGCATGATTGGGCATCATCAATGTATTGGTATGTTTGAATGAATGATAATATGATGGATTTATTGTGATCATCGCATGACTTGACATGGTTTGTTTGTCGAGTCTCAATCTTATCAAACTTATACCGCTAACGGTGAGATGCAAGCCCTAGTGAGCGTATTCGGTTGCCTAAGAGTGTTTTCCCCGAGTCTTTGAATGACATGATGGTTTCGGATTTGATTTCCACATGATCTTATCATTATATATTGGATTGCCTATTTATTCTTATTGTAACTCACATGTATATCTATATATGCATGATTTTACTTTTGAATTTCCTTATATGTACGTTTAATGTGATATGGCTGGGAGAACCCGAAGTTACTCCCCACTGACTGTGGCGTTCATGTTTTTCATGGATGAACAGGTTGCTTGATTGGGTGGCTTTTTGCTTGTGGTATTTTGTGTTCGGGTGTGAGCTAGCGGGCGTTGTCCCTGGATGAATCACCTCTAGACGTTATTTAGCTAGTTTGCTAATCACTTTGACATTGATAACATTTTGAGAGACTACGTCTCTTGTAGTATTTTATATTTGGTTTGTAATTTTGACACTCCTCGTATTTTCTATCTTGCATGTATAAAAGTTTTTTTAAAAGTTTCATATTTCCGCTATATAATTCACATGCTTGTATGTTTTATATTTCCGCATTCGCGAGGGTTGTCACATCTTAACGGTTATTTGGAAGAAGAGGTTTTTGTTGAACAACCTCCTGGATTTTTGAATAGCAAGTTTTAAAACCATGTTTTTAAACTCGATAAAGCTTTATATGGTTTGAAACAAGCGCATAGGGCTTGGTACGACAGATTGTCAAAATTTTTATTACAAAACAATTTTAAAAGAGGATCTGTTGACAAAACCCTATTTCTAAAATCCGAGGGTTCTGATTTACTTGTTGCTAGATGCGGAACACATCCAATAAAAGATAGGACAGGTGGAAAGGAGAGACAAAGGGATGAAATTACTCGCATTAGAATTAGAACAAGAAGGAGAGGGATGCGTGAACCAGATCGAGGGAGCCGAAGGAAGATGATCAATAGAATTCGGAGAACCATTTACAGTTCCATTTCGTGAGCCATAGCCCGTAGAGAAAGAAAGCCAAGGAAAGGGTTGCATAGGCTCCAAGGCCAAGGTTCATTAGCTCCATAGTTGCAATGAGGAGAGGCTGGATGACGATTTATCGGTATCATATCTATCAGATGAGTTAGAGGAATGGTTTGGAGAGGTGGGAAAGATTTTTTGGTGGTTTCCGAGGAATAATTCGAAATTCAAGGATCCGTTATCCATCTTGCACTTCACACTCCAATCATGGGAAACGTGGTCCGAGGGAGGTATCATTAAGGTTGTCGGATCGAAACCTCGCTCTTCGGGATCGGCAAACTGAAACATCTTGCGGAGAACACCATCTCTGCGAATCCTCAAATGCGGAAGTGCTTTTATAGAAATGAGTCTCTATAGCTTGATGCCTCGCTTCTTTTTAATGGGTCGCCTTTCATAACAAAGACTTCACCTGGCATAGATCTAACCAAACTCAAATTTATGTAGACGATATTATCTTTGGTTCTACTAACAATAAATTGTGCAAGTATTTTTCAGATCTAATGACCTCATAATTTGAAATGAGCATGATGGGAGAATTGAAATTCTTCCTAGGATTGAAAATTCAACAAACCAAAGAAGGGATAAAGATTCACCAACAAAAATATGTCAAGGAGCTAATCAGAAAATTTGGTATGGAGAACGCTCATCCTATGGATACACCTATGGTAACTGATAAAAAGTTGACCTTAGACGAAAATGGTAAGTCCGTAGATGAGACTACATATCGAGGTATGATTGTTTCTTTATTATATTTAACTGCAAGTAGACCTGACATTATGTTCAGCGTATGTGTCTGTGCTAGATTTCAATCATGTCCTAAAGAGTCACATATGATTGCAGTTAAACGTATCTTGAGATATTTAATTGGTACATCTAACTTATATTTGTGGTATCCACTTGAGTGTAATTTCGATCTAGTAGGATATTCAGACGCAGATTATGCAGGATGTTCTTTAGATAGAAAAAGTACCTCTGGATTTGCTACTTTTGTTGGACCTTGCATAATTACTTGGGGCTCAAAGAAGCAAAATTCGGTTGCGTTATCTACTGCAGAAGCCGAATATATCGCTGCAGGACTGGTATGTTCTCAACTACTTTGGTTAAAGCAACAACTATGTGATTATGGTTTTAATGTTGGTTGTATGCCTGTTTTCTGTGATAATACGAGTGCTATTATTATTTCTAAGAACCCAGCTCAACATTCTCGTACTAAGCATATAGACATTAGACATCATTTTTTGCGTGACCATGTAGAAAAGGGCAACATTAAACTCGAATTTTGTAGTACTGACAATCAATGGGCTGACATTTTAACAAAGGCGTTAGCGAGAAGACGTTTTGAGATTTTGCGGTTGGAAATTGGTTTAATCGGTAGAAATTAAATTCGTCATATTTATTTTGTGAACCTGCGTGACTGGCTAGAATAAGACGAGATTATATGACTGTGTCCGCATATTTCATTGCTAGTATATTTGTGTTTAATATAATATATTTTACGTGAGTATCTTGCATATTGAGTGTTTTATGGAAATTGAATTATGAACCACATATGTGCCAAAAACCTATCTTATTCACTTTCCAAAATTGAGCCATATTCTACCCATGTATTTCATGTTAGCCGAAATTACCAAATAAAATCACCCAACCATATATTTTTATTTACCAAATTCTATCCTTAGCATATCCCAACAATTAACTACCCAAGATTCCTTTTCCTACCTAAATTCAAATTAAAAAGAAAAAAGAAAAAAGGAGAGAGCTTACTTGGGGCCGGCACACCCATGTGCCCAAGTACAAAAGTAACACAAATTCTTACATCTCATTATTACCCTCTTACACCTTTCACTTTCACCACATAAATACTCAACCAATTTTTTTACTCTTCCTCTTCCACCTCACGGCACCCACAACAAACAACACACAAACATCCAAACCTTCAACCATCATCAATGGCCTCCACTAGATCAAAAATATCCAAGAACCCAAACCCAAAAACTCCCAAGCCTAGCATGCCCAAAAATACCTCTTCTACTCCCACACAAACATCACCCAACCTAAACCAAACCGAGTCTGGTGCGGGTCTTGAGGGTACAAAAAGAAGACGATTAAATAAGGGCAAAGCTAGAGTCCAAGACGAAGCTACGGCCGAAACCACTGACACGGTTCCTGAGGAGACACCACGAGTAACTTTCCGTGATTTCTCTTCTCAAGAAACATCTTCCGGGCTTGATAAACTCCGTCTCACAAAAGACGAAAGTAAGCTTGTAAACCGAGTTGCTCAGTATGGAATACACGGTGGTCGTTATTATCCGAAAGCTTGGTGTGACAAATATAGGGCTTTGGGATTCTTTACCGATTTTCTGAATTTCCAAGAATGGGAAACTGTGGCTCAATTTTCGGGTCCTGTTTATCCGATTGAGGTAATACAGTTCTTTTCTTCTGTTTCATTAAACGATGGAGTGTTGCATACCGTCATTAATGGCCGTTCAGTTTCGATTTCCGTGACGGACTTTTGTACTCTGTTTTCGGTTCCTGATGATAGAATCAAAATCAATCCGAGTACGTCATGAGAGGAACTGACGGACATGGCTAAGTTGGAAGTTAAGAAGTATTTTGATGTTGGGGCGTCGTTTTCGAGTTGTGTGTTGGCGGGAAGTGTGTCACCAAAATTGAAATTTTTGTTAAACTTTTTATGGAATACCGTGATTCCGCGACGGGGCGGACGTGACAAAATTGCATGCTATGAGATGTTGGTCGTAAAGCATTGGTTGGAGGACAACCGGGTTAATTTACCTTCTCTTGTGTTTTCTCGTATTTCACAAACCGCTTTTTCGGTGACCGAAGACAAAATCTATTCCACTCTTGATTTGCCGTATGGTATGTGGCTGTCACGGCTCTTAGAGTCGAAGGGAGTTGTTAATATGAAAAATTATGGGGTCGCCGTAAAAGATGAAATGTGTGATACGTTCTTGAAGTTTATGAAGCTAGATGCTAATGGACCGGAGTTGTTGTTTTTAACAAAAGGAGGGTCGGTCGGGTTACAGCCGGGTGGGGCTGATTTTTTCGGGATTGAGTCAAAATTGGATATGTTCATTGGTAGTATCATGGAGCACTTGGACGCGCAGGACAAGAAAATTGAGGCGGTATTGGACACGGTTGTTCAAGCCGTGGCAGTGGGTTCTTCGAACTCCACCCGTGACCAAGGTGGGTCGGGTGTGAGTCATGAGATGAGGACGTGGATGAATGGTGTGGATGATTGCCTTGCTAAGTTGGAACGAACCATTGTCGATTGTAAGAAAGAAGTGTATAGGTAAAGGGATCGTATGACATTCTTGGTGAGCCAAGGCGGGTCTTTGGTTAAGAGCGGAACGGAGATGCGTGAGGGGATGCGTACTATATACGATGCGACGGAGGCTCTTTCGTTGAAAGTTCGGAACTTTGACGTTTGCCTCACCGCTCAAGCTACACATGTGTCTTCTTGCCTTGACCGTCTCTCCACTCTTGAGTACCGCACTAGGCCCGGTTATAAAGCACCCTAGCCTCATCCACCTACCCACAATGCCTTGCTTTTCTATCCTTGTTTGCTTATCTCTTGAACTAGTTAACCATATTCGGCCCATTTTGGCATGTTTAAACAATTGTTCTATTCGGCCCAATGGCAACTAATCCTCTATTTTGTGGTTTGTAGTTTTAATTAACTTTTACTCTTGATTTTGCTTGGTATAAATCATTTTATATTGCGTATTTTGCATATCTATTTCTTGCCTTGACATGTGTTATTCTAGTCGTTTCATGTCTTTGTTCTTGTCTTTTCAATGATGCCAAGAGGGGGAAGAAATGATATGATT
>JAIUZE010069268.1:0-19748 GCA_022085475.1 Heliosperma pusillum
AAAAGTCACACCTAAAGGATGTGTTTTGAGAGATATGATTATATGAAAAATATAATCATATTGATGCCTTATATGACTAAAAGGTTAGTCGATGTATATGACTAAAAGGTTAGTCAATGTAATGATGATATGATTATTTAATACGATTAAATAATACTAGCTGAGACGAATTAAATGTTAATTCGTAATTGAATATAAACTGTTATATCTAATTAATGTATATAATGTAATTATTTAATACGATTAAATAATGTAAGCTTAAACGAATTAAATGTTAATTCGTAATTAAATATAAACTGTTATATTTAATTAGCAAATTATAAATATACGATATTTATAGTTGACGTATATATAATACGATATTGTCATAATAAATGATGTCAGACCAGTATTAATAAATATGGACTTATTATCATGTGACAACATAAATGACAATAATAATACATACACATATTATAAATTAAATAAATAAAAGAGGCAAGACTCCCATCTTGACTCCACTTCCTAAAACAAGTAGAAGAAAAAGAGGGAAGACTCCTCCCTGTACCCTACTACTACTTTGGACGGCTAAAAAGAGAGAGGAGGAGAGTTCTATATAAACTCTTCTTCTCTACATGATTATCACAACGTTTCACAAAAATATTATCAGTAATATTGGTGTTCATTCTAGCAAAAGAAAAGGCCTTTCTCAGAACATCTTGGGTGCAACGATTAGGAGAATATCGATCTAGATATTTGTTCTTAGGCCATATTGTTAGGACCAAAGGTTGATTCTAATCTTTATGCTTTTCGTTTTTGACTCGTATTTCATATATTAGAATTTCGTTATAATCCTTAAATTTAATGTTGAAATATACCGATATTTCCCACAAGTGGTATCAGAGCCAAGGCTACGAAATTATTTTATATGATTTTTTATGAATGAAATATTGAATTAAATTTTTCATAACATTTTTTTATTCGGCTCCAATGTTTTTTTTATGGCCGTGTAATTTTTTTTTTTTCGGCTGTTTTTTTATTTCGGCTGGTTTTTTTTCTTTTTGATTTTGATTCTTGTTTTTCATTTTGATTTATTGATATTGTTGTTTTAATATGTTAAGATGACAATATGATGAATTTGTAGATGTTTTAATTTAATAAGGATTAAATTAGAATGTAAATGGAAATTGTTTTGAATGTTAATGAACATTTGTTTTGCTATATATTTTCGGTATACATGATGTTAAATTGTTATTTTGCATCATGATTCATTAATTTTAATCATGTTCAAATCAATTATGATTAGTCAAATATTAAGATAATCGATTTAATCATGATTTAGATATTCATTTTAATTTGTTAAATTGAATCATCTAGTTTGAATCAATGTTTAATAATGATTGAAAGTTGATAATTGTACCGATCTTTTAATATTAGCAACATCAAATTATATGTTTAATTTATAAAAAAAAAAAGGAAAAAAAAAAAAACAGGCCGTGGCTGTTGAAAAAAAAAATCGGATTTTTTTTTGTTATTGTTATTGGCCGATTTTTTATTTATGCATTATATTGATAATGTATAATTGTTGTTGTGAAAAAGTTCACAATTATTGGATACCCAATTATTTTAAAATGGTTTAAAATAATGTTGGATTAATTCATATTATACGATAATATGAATTAAAATTGGATTATGTTTGATTGGAATTATTGTGAGTAATTAAGGAATTGTCACATAATTTTGATCATTTTAAATTAGGTGGTTTGGATAAATTAATCTACATAATTAAGGAATTATGTCTTGAATGATTAATTTATTGTTGATGCATTTTATTTTGTTGAATGATTTGTTAAATGGTTTATTTACGTATTTTTGGAAATGGTTGTAATTTGTATTACCTAGTGTGGCCTTAGTTTATTATGTTTTCGTAATGATGGAAACATGATCTTGATGTAATTTTGAGATCACGAATCTCCTTTTGTTTTCTTTTAAATTATGTCTTTAAATTAGAATGTAAATAGGTTTATATTTTGTAATTTATTAAATGTAATTTGAGAAGACTAAAGATGGAGATCAGGATTGCTCACTCCCGCTACATGGACCAAGATGGAACATCAAGACAAGCTTTTCGGGTCCAATTATGGATGGATCCCAAAGTTGTATTTTGTTCATTTTGGTAGATAGGCCACACTAGGACTTTGTAATTTTACGTATTTTTCGTTCTTGTTGCTTTTCTTCACATGATAGTTAGTGCATCATATTCCGCCTAAACCAAACCACCTACTAAAATGCATGAAAATTGACTCATATAGTTTGGATGTTAGTTATCATGGACATAAACATGTCACACCAATTTTAAGTCATCATCTCAGTTTATTCATTTTCGCATGCTAGATATTCGTTCAATTAAAATGAATTAAAATAAAGTTGATGGGATTTTCCTCTAAAACCTAAAATTGAGACTTGTCTTTATAGGCCAAACTACTATGAGTCCCTTCTTCGTCGATAGGCATATAGGACCTTACTCTCCATATGACCCCTTCAACGTTGGGTAAGTAGTATGTGGTGACTTATTTTACCTCAACATTATAATCCGAAGAGTTTCTCGTGATTATGATGGACTATAGATAAAATTTTATCCACCAAGAATTCTAAAGGTAGAATTAGCCATGAGGTTGGCTTATCAATTTACAGATAATTGAGTCTTGGGATCATTTATATAATTCTTGAGGGAGGTCAATTGTATAAATGCTTGAGTCTTCGCATTCAACGAGTTTTTGCACTAGACTTAATTCATATCGATGAGTATGCTTATTATTATATTTTTCTTCTTTTTCGCAGTGTAGAATTCGTCTTATATTGATAATACTATTATAACAAATGGCTGGCCATAATGATGTCCCTATGCCAAGTGCCACACTCGCACGCGAGTCCTGGCTTAAAACTTTCATTGACCACATCAATCAGTCCACGCGACTGATGAATGACGAGTCCAACTTTGCGGACTAGGAGGCGGCATTACGGAATGCAGCCATTGCTGATGGCAAGCTCCAGTACTTGACTGAGCCAATACCGCCAAACCCAGGCCCCAATGCGAGAGCTAACAAGTCACTTGCTTATAGTGACTTCGTTATGGAAGCGGGTGCGATAAAGAACGTACTCATCTTTGCAATGGAAACCAATTTGCAAAGACGCTTCATTGCCCAAGGTGCAAATAAGATTTTCACCACGCTCACTAACGAATTCTCAAAAGCACCAAGAATCGTTACTTATGAGCATACATGTCACTTCTTTGAGGCGAAACTCCAGAAGGGCCAACCGGTTAGCCAACACATTCTTGATATTATTGAGAATGTCGAGAAACTGGAGGCATTTGATTGCAAAATTAGTGAGAGCATAGTCATTGACCGTGTGCTTCATTCACTTCATGATGGTTTTGCCCTTTTCAGGGCAAATTACTACATGAATGACATGAGGAAAAGTCTTCATGAGCTACACTCACTTCTCGTACAGACCGAGAAGGATCTGAAAATGAGTGGGAGCATGAAGCAAGATGTTCTCATGATTGCCAACAAGAACAAAGGTAAGGGCAAGGCTCACGGCGACCTAACTATAAGGAAGCCAAAGTTTAAGAAGTCAAGAAAGGGTAAGAGTGGGCCTGGTGAGACTAGTAGCTCACAAGGCAAGGCAAAGAACAAGGACAGTGACATTGAGTGCCACCATTGCCACAAGACTGGGCATTGGAGGAGGAACTGTCTCGTGTACCATGAGGACATAAAAGCAGGCCGCGTCACTCCTATTGGTATGTCATCTTATATTGATATGATTGAGATTAACCATGCAAGTTTCGGAACTTGGGTACTTGATAGTGGTTGTGGTTCTCATCTGTGTAATCATTTGCAGGGCCTAAAAAACATCACACCTCTCGCAAAGGGTGATGTGGACCTGCGAGTCGGGAATGGAGCAAAAGTTGATGCAGTCTCAATGGGAACATATGTAATCCAACTCCCGAGTGGATTTGAGTTGTATTTATATAACTGTTACTATGTACCCAGTTTATCTAAGAACATTATTTTTGTTTCCGTGCTTGATAAAGACGGTTTTTCATTTTCAATAAAAGACAATAGCTGTATTTTCTCTTTAAATGAAATGGTTTATGGCAAAGCAGTTTCCATGAATGGCATTTATATCTTAGATCAAACCACAGACATATTACATGTGAATAATAAGAAAGTAAAGGTTGGTGACAAAGATCAAACTTATCTATGGCACTGTCGTATGGGACACATAAATGAAAAACGTGTAAAGAAGCTCATTGAGAATGGAACTATCTCCCCATTTAATTACGAATCATTTGGCACGTGTGAATCATTTCTTATCGGCAAAATGACTCGAATTTCCTTCAAAGGTGTTGGAATGCGTGCTAATGACCTATTAGGACTCATACATACTGATGTATGTGGACCTATGTCAATCAACGCAAGAGACGGCTATATATATTTTATCACTTTCACGGATGATTTGAGTAGATACGGATATGTCTACTTAATGAAGCATAAAAGTGAGTCCTTTGAAAAGTTCAAGGAATTCCACAATAAGTTTAAGAACCAACTGGAAAGAAAGGTTAAAGCACTTCGATCAGATCGTGGTGGCGAATATCTTTCAAATGAGTTTGATCAACACCTTAAAGACTGTGGCATAGTATTACAGTTAACTCCACCTGGAACACCTCAATTAAATGGTGTGTCCGAATGGAGAAATCGAACATTGCTTGATATGGTTCGATCCATGATGAGTCACACGGTAGTACCTGATTTATTATGGGGTTTTGCTCTTTTGTCAGCTGCTCTAATACTTAACCGAAGTCCGTCTAAAGCTGTAGACAAGACTCCATATGAGATATGGAAGGGAACGGTCCCTAACTTGTCCTTTATTCGGTTTTGGGGCTGCGAGGCTTATGTCAAGTGGAGACACGAGGATAAGCTTGGCCCGCGATCGGTCAAGACATACTTTATTGGATATCCAAAAGGAATGTTTGATCATTACTTCTATTCGCCTACCGAACATCGAGTTTTTGTTGCGGCTAGTGCGAAGTTCTTAGAGAAAGAGTTTCTCGAGAACAAGCCAAGTAATAGAACCTTCGATCTATCGGAGGTTCAAGAACCAACAACCGAGAAACCGATGGAGGAAGATGTTCCTTCAACTTCTGTTACGGTTAATATTCCTCAGGAACCTAGGAGGTCAGGTAAAGTCTCCATTCCTCCGGACAGATACATTGGTATGGTCGAGGAGAATGATAGAGATGACATTTTGCTCCTAGAGAGTAACAAACCCGCTACCTATAAAGGTGCCATGACATGTTCCAAGTCTAAGCTATGGCTTGAAGCCATGCAATCCGAGATGGACTCCATGTATGAGAATGACGTATGGGATCTAGTTGATTTGCCTGATAAAGTACGACCTCTTCAGAGCAAATGGCTTTATATGATAAAGCATTCTGTAGAAGGACAACCAGACACCTATAAGGCACGACTAGTGGCAAAAGGTTTCACTCAAGTGCAAGGATTGCATTATGATAAAATCTTTGCACCCGTAGTTATGATGCGTTCCATTCGGAAAATCTTAGCGATTGCCGCTTTTCATGACTATGAAATTTGGCAGATGGATGTGAAAACCGCCTTCTTAAACGGTTATTTGGAGGAGGAATTGTACATTGTACAACCCGAAGGTTTCATTTATCCTAAAAATCCTAAGAAAGTTTGCAGGCTTAAGCGTTCCATTTATGGACTTAAGCAAGCATCTCGAAGTTGGAATCATCGTTTTGACCAGGTGATAAAAGAGAATGGTTTCACTCGATCGGTCAAGGAACCATGCTTATATGTCAAGTCGAGTGGGACTAAGATTGTCTTCTTGATATTGTATGTCGATGACATACTCTTGATTAGGAATGACATTCCTCTCTTATCTTCGGTAAAAGTATGGTTAAAGAACCATTTCCAGATGAAAGATGTGGGTGAGGCACAACGCATATTGGGGATCTGTATCTATAGAGATAGATCACGACGGATTTTATCACTTAGTCAGGAGTCTTATATAGATAAGATTCTTGAAAGGTTCAGCATGACCAACTCCAAGAAGGGGTTCCTTCCAATGATTTCTGGGATGCATTTGAGTAAAGCTCAGGCACCCAAGACATCGGAAGAGGTCGAGCGCATGAGTCGTGTTCCTTATGCATCAGCCATAGGATCGATCATGTATGCCATGATATGCACACGTCCAGACGTGGCATATGCATTGAGTATGACGAGTCGGTACCAAGGCAATCCAGGTGAAACACACTGGATGACTGTTAAAAACATCCTTAAGTACTTACGAAGGACTAAGGATTGGGTATTGACTTATGGAGGAGATACTAAGCTATGCGCAATCGGTTACGCGGATGCTAGCTTCCAAACGGATCGAGATGACTCAAAATCTCAGTCTGGATTCGTCTTTACTCTTAATGGCGCTGCGGTCAGTTGAAAAAGTTATAAACAAAGTGTTATAGCAGATTCTACAACTGAGTCCGAGTACTATGCCGATTCGGAACCTGCAAAGGAAGCTATATGGATGCGTTAGTTCTTACAAGGACTAACCGTAGTTCCTAGTTGGAATGACCCAATCACCATCTATTGTGATAATAGAGGTGCCATCTTCCAAACTAAGGAGCCTACGTCTAGCAACAAGTCTAGACATGTACTTCGGAAGGCTCACATGATCCGAGATTACGTGGAGCAAAAGGAGATAGTGATAGACAAGATTGCTTCGGATGACAACATCGCGGACCCTCTCACTAAACCGTTAAAATATGATAAGCATGAAGGGCACATTATTTCCATGGGAATTAAACGTGTTGCTGAGTTGTAATAGTCGTTTATATGGATTAGATAAATGTCTCTTTTTCATATAATATTTATAACATCATCGTATTGTTTCATATTTTGTTTTTCATGTTGATTGTACGACAACATTGAACGCCACAAAGTGAACTGAATTCCATTATATTTGTTTTGGTCTGTAATCGCCCAAATGAGCTGATAACTCTGGCAATTATATTGTGAAGTTGATTGATGAGGGTTCAACGAGCCATAAGTCAAACGGTTAACTGATCGATCACAGATACGAGTTATAAAGATACCTCGTAGGACATCGTGACAACGTTATGAAGTCCTAAATGTGTAAGAACATTCGGTGCCAGGTCGTGGATTGGACGTCCATAGTGTTCCTAGAGTCGATTCTTTTTACTATCAACTGTCTCTTGAGATTAAGACAGTTTTTGGGTGATTTTGGTTTCTTTCTCATGGTCGACCGTACCAGAAGGCTAAGAAGATTTTACTGGGTCATTTCATACTGTGCTTGTATCTGCAGGATTCGAGTTGAAGAAAATATCCAACCTTTATCAGGTTTTGTTATTTCTCAGGGCCACTCGAGGAGCTGTAACTGAAATGCATGGCCATGCTCGAATAATGATTCGTTTATCAGTTAAGTTACTCTCTAGTCGGGAAAACCACTCTTGATATTGATCACTTGTAAAATACCACCTTTGTGAATAAGGACTTTGCAAATTGTTTTACATTGAGTGGGAGAAATTTTGGATATGAGAATCGGTTATCGCACATACACTTGTGAGGACAAGTGGGAGATTGTTGGAGCTAGTGTCCTCCACAGTTAGTGTGATAACGTGTATAAATCTCTTATAGGTTCACAGGGTATACTTAGTATTCTTATCAGTTGATTAACGTTTATCGATAACGGTTGGCTTGCTAGAAGTTTGACGTTATTGTCATTTTATTGGCGGTGATCAACTGGTTCCTAAACGTCACACCTAAAGGATGTGTTTGAGAGATATGATTATATGAAAAATATAATCATATTGATGCCTTATATGACTAAAAGGTTAGTCTATGTATATGACTAAAAGGTTAGTCAATGTAATGATGATATGATTATTTAATATGATTAAATAATACTAGCTGAGACGAATTAAATGTTAATTCGTAATTGAATATAAACTGTTATATCTAATTAATGTATATAATGTAATTATTTAATACGATTAAATAATGTAAGCTTAAACGAATTAAATGTTAATTCGTAATTAAATATAAACTGTTATATTTAATTAGCAAATTATAAATATACGATATTTATAGTTGACGTATATATTATACGATATTGTCATAATAAATGATGTCAGACCGGTGTTAATAAATATGGACTTATTAATATGTGACAACATAAATGACAATAATAATACATACACATATTATACATTAAATAAATAAAAGAGGCAAGACTCCCATCTTGACTCCACTTCCTAAAACAAGTAGAAGAAAAAGAGGGAAGACTCCTCCCTCTACCCTACTACTACTTTGGACGGCTAAAAAGACAGGAGGAGAGTTGTATATAAACTCTTCTTCTCTACATGATCATCACAACTTTTCACAAAAATATTATCAGTAGTATTGGTGTTCATTCTAGCAAAAGAAAAGGCCTTTCTCAGAACATCTTGGGTGCAACGATTAGGAGAATATCGATCTCGATATTTGTTCTTAGGCCATATTGCTAGGACCAAAGGTTGATTCTAATCTTTATGCTTTTCGTTTATGACTCGTATTTCATATATTATA
Organism: Heliosperma pusillum; assembly: GCA_022085475.1. Lineage (NCBI taxonomy): Eukaryota > Viridiplantae > Streptophyta > Magnoliopsida > Caryophyllales > Caryophyllaceae > Heliosperma > Heliosperma pusillum. Next base: position 8,649 of record JAIUZE010069268.1, read on the forward strand.
ATTTCGTTATAATCCTTAAATTTAATGTTGAAATATACCGATATTTCCCACATCAACAAGTTTTCTTCTAATTGGCAGGTTCTCTAACTTTCTAACAAGCTCCACAATAGTTAAACTATGGGAACTTGTAAATCTTGGTGATCTCCTAATTGAGTTAGGATTTCATGTAAACCTAAGGCTTCCCTTATTTGGAATAGGACTGATTACAAGTTTATTGCTTTCCTCAGGTACACTTTCATCTTGCTGATCCAAAGTAACAGAAGGGTTCTTGCTTCTTGGGCTTACATGATTTCGACCTTTACTAGTCTTAAAAAGTATAGATCAAGTCTATTATGTTTATCCCTTGAGTTTAGGAAGTCAATCAAGCCCCTTTGATTTCTCAATTTCTGCAACCCAATCATAAACCTTCTACCTTTAAGCTTAAAATAAGCTTCAAAAGCCTTGCAATTCATAAAAAGATCAATGTCATTATGTTGCGGGGATTTTATTCATTTTAAGGTCCGTAGATTTAAAAAAAAAAAAAGATCAAAGGCATTCATTAGAATATGAACAGATTGCATATTCCAATAATAGAAGATAGAGAGTTGTCAACTTGAACGCTTTCCCTCAGCATTTACATGAATGGTGTTGAGGCTGTAGTTAAAGATGGATCCTTCAGAGTACTGGTATAAATTTGGCAAAATTGTCTTTTAGATATCATGGTGTGCCCATCTCATCAAAGAAGTTGGGGGTGTTGGATTGTGCTGTGTTGGTGGAAAAGGTGGTGCACAGAATTCGAGGCCTATGAGCTAGGACACTATTCTCTGAGGGTAGATTGGTTTTAGTGCAGGCTGTACTAAGTAATATTCACAACTATTAGGCTAGGATTTTTATTCTGCCTAAGGGGATCCTTCAACAGATTGATGATATATGAAGAAATTATTTATGGCAGGGGCAATGTGCAATATGAGAAGTCACCTGATGTGGCTTGGGCTAGGGTTTGCCAACCTAAGAAACTAGGGGGTTTGGGACTTATTCAAAATGACATATGGAATATAGATGCTCTGGTGAAATATGTTTGGTGCCTGGGTAGTAAAAAGACCACTAATGGGTGGAATGGATCAACATTGTGTATCTAAAAGGTAAGTACTGGTGGACTTACAACCCCTTACCTAGTGCCAGTTGGGCCTGGAAGAGACTATGTTTGGTAAGAGATAAGTTGAGACTTGGGTTTGATACTTTAGGATGGGAAACTAAAGGTTAATCTATCAGGGATGGGTACTTATTGTTGAAACATGCTCAAAATAATGTGGATTGGTACCCTTTCGTGGGGTCTAGATTATGTATGAGCAAACATTGTTTTATTGCTTGGATGACTGTTCAAATCAGATTGCAGACTAGAGATAGAATGATAAAAAGAAGTTTATGCTCAGATGGCAGCCGCCTGTTATGTGGGATTTTAGAGGAACCACATGATAATCTATTTTTTGAATGTTGCTGTAGCAGGAAATGTCCGAGTTTGATTTCTGACTAGGTTGGTATGGATATCCCTGTGGTTTAATATTGTACAATGGTGGCTGAGAAGAAAAATCAAACTTATGATAAGAAAGAAGAGGATTGGGGCTACTATCTGTATGTTGATGTATAACATATGGCATGCCAGCGATGTATGTCTGTTTGAGTTCAAACAGATGATGCTAGATCAAAGCTCGAAGGACTTCCAAAGAACTCCTTGTGTTAGGATTAATAGTGTTATAAGTCAAAATGTGAAACAAAAACATGCTAATATTATTAGGGGTATCATGTCCTTATTTGGCTTGAATGTTTTAAATATGTACTGAATGTTGGTGACTAATATTACTTACATATTTCCCAAAAGAAATACTAACATATATGGTAGCTATTATTATAGGAAAACTCAAATAAATCTAGTTTCTTCTCCCATGAACCCCAAAACTCCATAACACATGCCCTTAACATATCTTCTAAGGTCTGAATCGTTCTCTCCGTATGCCCATTAGTTGCAGGATGAAAAGTCGTGCTTAATTTCAACTTTCTACGAAAAGAATTTTATAATACCTCCTAGAACCTTGAAATAAAGCGCTAATCTTGATCTGACACTATATCCTTAGGCACACCATGCAATTTCAAAATATTCTTACGATAAGCTAATGCCAAGTCCGCCTTACTCCAGGTATCCTTCATAGGGATGTAATGAGATGTCTTTGTGAAACAATGTATAATCACTCAGATCATGATATTTCCCTTTTTGCGTTCTCGGCAAACCCACCATAAAATCCATAGAAATGGACTCCCACTTCCACTCAGGTAAATCTAAGGACTGTATCTTCCCATGTGGCCTCTTATGCTCTCCTTTTACTTTCTGACAAGTAAGACACTTAGAAACAAAATATGCCACACCCTTTTTCATCCCACGTCACCTACTCCTTGTGGAATGTGTAACATCAAATTGAATAAGTGTGACATTCGTTTCTTGATACTATACGCGTTCGTCTAATAAGTGTATGATGAAAGGTGGTTCTTTTTTGTTCAAATGAGCCTCACATAGCCAAAAAGACTTGATTTTATACCCTTATTATTGAGTTCTTTATGTTTAGCCAATTTGAGCCTTTTGTAGCCTGTTTTACAAGCCATATAATAGCTACATTCCTAGAATTTGCCTACCTTATCGGGACAGTCGCAGTTGCATGTTTGGGTGTAGCAAGTATGTTGGCAATTGTGTCATTTATTCCCTTTGTTGAAAAAAAAGGTTATGAAGCAAAAGAAGAAAGAAAAGAGAAAAAAAAATGAAAAAGAAGGAAGAAAAGAAAAAAAAAATGAAAAAGAAGGAAGAAAAGAAAAAAGGAAAGAAGAAATATGTTGCTTCATTGAGTTATTCAAGGGAAAATGAAAGGGATTATACTAGAGTCTAATCCATTTTTCAGAGAGCAATATCGATATCTCTCTTGTGTTGTCAAAGTTTAAGATGATTTCTCTAGTTGGTGTTGGTTTGTGCTAGTCTTGTAGATTTGTTTTGGTACGTGTCGCTGCGACTACCGGTCTTAGCCCCACATTCCCAAACGTGCCTTGGCACAACCCATTTCTACCTTCACCCATTAGCCTTCCTTTTTGTCCTGATTCATGTACTTTGTAGCGAATGCGTATTTGTTGGGGAAATTACTATCACATTAGAATGCATGCATGTTTCATAAAGTTGAGTGAGTGTTTCTATTTCTTTCTATCTTCACAAAACTCACCTTTACATAAACTTATGAGTGCTTGAGTGAATCCGCGAGAATCCGACAAATTGAGCCTTGCAAGATTGAAAGGTATTTGGTTTTTGTCTATACTACGGTATCATGTAAAATCTTGTATTATGAGCTGCGTTTTCTACTTTCCCGTACCTTTGAATTTGTTTTATTGGTACTTGGTCATTACTTTGTTATAGATACGGATAGCTTGGGGTTTGTATGTGCATTAACATTAGCTTTGAGTTTTTCATTCATCATTTGTATGTTTGTCTTTGTATGTGTCGAGTGCTTTGCTTAGGGACAAGCAAAGGATTGGTTTGGGGGAGTTTGATGATCATTATTTATATACATATTTTATGCCTCCCTTAGACGCAAATAACTCGATTTACCGTCTTTCTTTGCTTATTCTATGCTATTTTAGCTAGAATATCGATTCTGCCGTTTTTGTTATGTTTTAATGCAGATTGGATGCATTTGGAACTTTTTGAGATGATATGGAGCATGGCGGAGTTGGATCGTAGAAGCTAGGCACGGGAATCGAGGAAGAAAAGAGAAGAAATGAAGAGAAGTTGAAGACTTTTTGAGATGATATGGAGCATGAGTCTTTATTTATGTTTTGTGTTTAGAAAAAAATCATAAAAATTGAAAAATTTACAAAATCCAAAAACATGTTTTTTATTTTATTAGGTCGAGTCTTGGTGAATTGAATTACAATGATGATAATTTGCATTGTTTTTGCATTTGAATCCCAAATAAGTTGTTCATGTACATTGTTTTGACTTACTATTTTTGAAAACAAAGCTCATATTACAAGTCTTGACCATTTTTGACATACCTTATGCTAATTAGATTTGGCAATTTTTGTTGGTAAACAACTTAAAATTCTGAGGTCCATAGAGCTTCCTAGGCCAGGAACATCAATAAACTGGTCTCATTGTTTTTAGGCTTGAGTGTGGTACTCCTTGTGGAATGTGTAACATCAAATTGCATAAGTGTGACTTTCATTTCTTGATACTATAAGCGTTCGTTTGATAAGTGCATGATGAAAGGTGGTTCTTTTTGTTCAAATGAGCCTCACATAGCCAAAAAGACTTGATTTTATACCCTTATTATTGAGTTCTCTATGCTTAGCCAATTAGAGCCTTTGTAGCCTGTTTCATAACCTATCTAATAGCTACATTCCTAGAACTTGCCTACCTTATCGGGACAGTCGCAGTTGCATGTTTTTCTTATCTACTTGTCTACTATGGTTGGGTCGGGATTTCAAAAAGAATATCAATTGGGTGTAGCAAGTATGTTGGCAATTGTGTCATTTATTCCCTTTGTTGAAAAGAGTTATGAAGCAAAAGAAAAAGAAAAGAAGAGAAGAGATTTGATTTGAAAAGAAAAAAATGAAAAAGAAGAAAAAGAGACAAAGAAAAGAAAAAAAAGAAAGAAAAATATGTTGCTTCATTGAATTATTCAAGGGATAATGAAAGGGAATTTAATAGAGTCTAATCCATTTTTCAGAGAGCAATATCGATATCTCTCTTGTGTTGTCAAAGTTTAAGATGATTTCTCTAGTCGGGTGTTGGTTTGTGTATGTTAGTCTTGTAGATATGTTTTGGTAAGTGTCGCTGCGACTACCGGTTTTAGCTCCACATTTCCATACGTGCCTTGGCACAATCCACTTCTATACCTTCACCCATTAGCCTCCCTTGTGGTCCTGATTCATGTGCTTTATAGCGAATGCATATTTGTTGGGGAAATTACTATCACATTAGAATGCATGCATGTTTCATAAGTTGAGTGAGTGTTTCTATTTCTTTCTATTGGCCGACTATTCTCAAGGATGCTTCTACTTTTGTCCGTTCGTGTGACGCATGTCAAAGGACGGGAAATATTTCTCAAAGGCATGAGATGCCTCAAACGGGTATTTTGGAAGTCGAGATATTCGATGTTTGGGGTATTGACTACCAAGGGCCATTCCCATCTTCCCATGGTAACCAATATTTTCTAGTAGCAGTTGATTATGTCTCTAAATGGGTGGAAGCCATTGCCACTCCCACTTGTGATGCCAAAGCAGTTGTCAAACTGTTTCAGAAGATCATTTTCCCACTATTTGGGGTTCCTCGTGCTCTCATTAGAGATGGAGGAAAGCATTTCAATGAACGTCATCTTAATTCTTTATTGAAGAAATATGGTGTTACACATCGTCGGGGGTTAAGTTATCATCCGCAGACAAGTGGTCAGGTAGAGGTTTCTAATAGGGAGATTAAGTCAATCCTTGAGAAAGTCGTGAGTAAATCTAGGAAGGATTGGAGTCGTAAGCTTGATGATACTTTATGGGCTTACTGAACTGCTTTTAAGACTCCTATTGGTGCTTCTCCATACCAGTTAGTCTATGGCAAGGCGTGCCATTTACCGGTAGAACTTGAGCATAGGGCTATGTGGGCCATAAAAGAGCTTAATATGGATCCCTCACTGGCGGGTGAGAAACGACTTATGCAATTGAACGAGCTTGATGAGTTTCGATTGCATGCCTATGATAGTGCTCGGGTTTACAAGGAGAAGACAAAGAAATGGCATGACAAGCATATCATGCAGCGGGAATTTAAAGTTGGTGATAAAGTATTATTATTTAACTCCCGTTTGCGTTTGTTTCCTGGTAAACTCAAGTCCAGATGGTCGGGATCGTTCACAGTTACCGAGGTAAACAAGTTTGGGTCGGTTTCACTACAAACCGACAAGGGTGAGATTTTCAAAGTCAATGGTCAACGCTTGAAGATCTACTACGATGGAGCATTTATAGGGGTGATAGAGGTCGTAGACCTTTTCACTCTTGATAAATCCCCATGACTTTGAAGTAACACGGTCGTGCGGGACCGCTATAAACCAGCGCTAACCGGGAGGCAACCCGGCATTTACTTGTATTTCATTTGTAAATTTTATTTTGATTAGCCTAATTATTAATGTCATAGTTTAATTAGATTTAGTTTGGATAGTTAATATAGTTGTGCTTTATTGAGTGCGGTGAGGGAGCGATCTAACAATTTTATCAAGTGATTACAGCTAATAGAATCGGAAATCGCTTTAATAATGAAGAAACGAAAAGAAAAGAAAGGAGAAAAGAAGAGAAACACGAGGTACAAGTGAAAATCACGGGTTGCTCGATCGAGCAGGCAATTGCTCGATCGAGTTTTCGTACATGCAAACATCCAGCCACTTTAGCAAAGGCGAAAAACTTGAAAATCAAGGTTGCTTGATCGAGCAAGCTCCTCTTGCTCGATCGAGTCGGGTCCGGTCCGACCGGTCTGGCGGCTGTAAATAGCAGGTTTTCTCATTCTTTTCTCATTCTTCTTCAATTTTTTCAGCATTCTTCTCTCCCTTACCCTTACTCTCTTCATAATACCTCAAGCACACTCACTCCTATCTTCAATTCATCATCAATCTTGCATCCACAAACATTAATTTACTTGTTTCAAGCTCAATTTGTGAAGAAATTGATCCTCTTGCTCCCTTATTTTGCCCAAATTGTGAATCTAGGGTTTGTTTCTTATTTCTTCAATTTTGTGCTTCTAATTTGTTGTTGTTGCTTCCTAGCTTTGTTATTTAGTAATTATTCACTCTTACATTGCTAATTGCTCCGTCTTTCTTGCGTTTTAGACTCAAATTTGAATTTTTTTTTCGAATTAGGGTTACTAAATCCGTCTTTTGAGCGTATAAGTTGTGTTTGTTGTGTTTTATTTACTTTAATTAGCTATGTCTAGGCAAGAAGGAACTAGTAAGTGTCGTAGAGCACCCCGTCTTGTCCGACAACCCGACGTAGAAGCGATTCCGAGTAACCCCGATTACCCTTGGATCGTTTTCAACACACAAGAGCAATTTGACCGTTTTGACTTGCTTATGGGTCGTCCTATGGACCCTACTCGCTGTGTGTGCCCCAATGTTCTTGATTCACTCGGTTTTGGGAATGCCATATTTGCTATGTTTCACCGAATCGGGTTTGGGGGGCTATATTCCCTTAATGAGCTTTCTTACCGACCTTTGACACTAGAATTTTTCAGTTCCTATGATTGGGACGAGACCAATGAAAGTGTGTCTTTTAGGTTGCTTAACCGGGATTTTGTGTTGACGTATGCCGAATTGGCGAATCATTTGGGTCTTTCTGTCGGTGACGATGATGCTTTTATTGGTGTTCCTTCCGGCTTTCAAACCATTGAATATTTTCGTTTATTTACGGGTCTTCCTGAGGCACGTGTTAATGCCATGGCGGTCAATGATGTGCAACATCCTTGTTTGAGGTTGTTTTTGCGTTTCTTTAGCCTCCTTTTATTTGCTAGGAAGGACTTAAGTAAGCTTAATTCTCATGAAGTTTTGTTACATGCATCCTCCCTCAACCCCCTGCATGAGAATGATTTTTATTTCAATCCGGTTGGGTTGGTGTGCTTTGCTTTCTGGAGGATCACTTCCGCTACCCAGCATTCCTTAGATTGTGGTGCCTGGGTCACTAGGTTGGCTAGGAGACTTGCTGGGTTTGGGGGAGACCGTAACTACACACCAATGACCCCCCTTCATGCCCCTAGAGTGGACGAGGAGTACTTGCGCCACACCCTTTGCTGGATAAATGCGTTAGGAAACAATAGATTTCAGTGGCGAGTACGAGGGACCCAGTGGATAGCTCTTCCTGATACCGATAACCATCTCCCTTCTACGGAGCGGTTATCCACCCATGATCCTGAGACTGGACCTACCCCTCCCCCTCGTTCTTATGTGGTTCCACCTGAGCTTATTTTTACTTTGGACGAGAACCGTCGACCTCGTCGGCGGATCACTCCTTCTGCTTCTACTCAGGCTACCACCACCCCGATTCCACACTTTACACCCACCCCAACTCCTTACCCTTACCCTCCACCGGCTTACACCTATGATCCAGCTTTGGAGAGGGAGATTAGGATTCACCAGGGAATTAACAATGACTTGGTGATGAGGGGACTTTGGGAAAACCTTATGCGGACTGATCTTAATGCCACTGCTGGTTGGACTCCGCCGAGCTACTACCGAGGTCCGGGTGATGAGACGGGTGTGTTTGATAATTATGGGGTGACTCCTCAGCAGTTTTCCCAGGAGTTTAGCCACGATTATGGTTGCCTGGGTCGTTCTTGGTATACTCCTATCCAACCGGTTGCTCCAGTTGGTGGGTTTGGTGACCCGTTTCGGGCTTCTTCTTCTGGTGCTGCTGAGAGGGGCGATGATGATGATGATGATGATGATCAGGCGCAGTAGTGGCAGCTGGTCACTACTCCCCCATTTTGCAGCTGGTTTGGGGGAAGCTATGTCTATAAGCTGGTATTATCTATCCTTGTACTTTCTTTTATTGTAATTTCTTTTAGTTATTTTCCCCATTCCCTTTTGTTAGTTGTGTCCTTTAGGTTGCTGCTGTTGGTTGATATGTGATGTTGTGCTGTTAGCGTCACAATGAGGACACTGTGACATTTAGGTTTGGGGGAGAGTCTTTATTTATGTTGAGTCTTTATTTCAGTTGTGTGTTTAGTTTATTTAAAAAAAAAAAAGAAAAAAAATCCATAAAAATTGAAAAATTTACAAAATCCAAAAACATGTTTTTATTTTATTAGGTTGAGTCTTGGTGAATTGAATTACAATGATGATAATTTGCATTGTTTTTGCATTTGAATCCCAAATAAGTTATCCATGTACATTGTTTTGACTTACTATTTTTGAAAACAAAGCTCATAGTACAAGTCTTGACCGTTTTTGACATACCTTATGCTAATTAGATTTGGCAATTTTTGTTGGTAAACCACTTAAAATTCTGAGGTCTATAGAGCTTCCTAGGCCAGGAACATCAATAAACTGGTCTCATTGTTTTTAGGCTTGAGTGTGGTACTCCTTGTGGAATGTGTAACATCAAATTGCATAAGTGTGACATTCGTTTCTTGATACTATACGCGTTCGTCTAATAAGTGTATGATGAAAGGTGGTTCTTTTTTGTTCAAATGAGCCTCACATAGCCAAAAAGACTTGATTTTATACCCTTATTATTGAGTTCTTTATGTTTAGCCAATTTGAGCCTTTTGTAGCCTGTTTTACAAGCCATATAATAGCTACATTCCTAGAATTTGCCTACCTTATCGGGACAGTCGCAGTTGCATGTTTTTGTTATTTACTTGTCTACTATGGTTGGGTCGGGATTTCAAAAAGAATATCAATTGGGTGTAGCAAGTATGTTGGCAATTGTGTCATTTATTCCCTTTGTTGAAAAAAAAGGTTATGAAGCAAAAGAAGAAAGAAAAGAGAAAAAAAAAAAGATTTGATTTGAGAAGAAAAAAAAAATGAAAAAGAAGGAAGAAAAGAAAAAAGGAAAGAAGAAATATGTTGCTTGTAACACCCGGAAATGTACCCTATTTTTCTAGTAGAAATATTTTACGAAAGCTTTTCAGTAATTTTAAGTTTTAATTTATAATTTTAAGTTTCGAGTCGAATTTAGAATTTCCGAGTTCGTATTTGGAATTTCTGCGAGATTCATGAAAATCCCGTCTTAAGTCGAGTTTGACTTTTCTTGACTTTTGAGTCGGGTTTGACTTTCTTGACTTTGAAACCGTCTTTGACTTTTTCCTACACAACTCACACTACTCCCTCCCTTAACCTAATATTCATTCAACACAAAATCAAACACACTTTTCTTCCTCTCTAAGAAATCAACTTTCCCTCTTTGAATATCGATCTTTGAATCATCGTAACTTCTTCGTTACTTGATAGAATTTACGTAAGTTTATCTTATTCTTCCTCCCGTACCTTCCTCTATCCGTATTGATAATAAAATTATCGTCTTTCTCGCTTTTCAAGCATTCCGTCTTTCTCAAGATGAACTTTATTCATCTTTTTACGATCTATTTGTAGGTGGCGCCCTCCAAGATCCCGACAAAGACTATTTCCTTATAGAAGAGGAGCTTGACGACTAGTAGAGACGCTCAAAGGTAACGGTGAAGGGTTACTCGGTATCACTTACGTGTTTTACATGTTTATATGCTAGAAAATCGTATTAGATTACGATTAGGAAGATTAGAAACCATGCTATGATTGGTAAATGATGTTATATGATGAATATTGATGATATATATTGATTGTTGATGATTATTAGAAGTATATATAAGTTTTGGATTGAATTGGTTAAGCTTTGGAAGCTCACGGATGAAGGGGTGTTCCCAGCCGGTCGACCGGCCGCCGGTCTGACCACCGCCTGAGAACACTCCAGTAACTCATTTGGAAACTTGGTTTTTGCATGAAGAGGTGCTCCAGGCCGGCCCACCGGCCACCGGTCAACCCACCGGCCTGGAACACATCAGTATTGAAGTTTTGAGTTTTGGTGTGATTGTCTGTGCCGGTCGACCGGCCCAGACCTCTTTTCTCTGTTTTTGGGTTTTGCCTTGTGTTCTGAGCCGGCCCACCGGCCACCGGTCCCCTGCCCGGCCTGGAACACGGCGGTGTTGTTTTTCTTTAACTTATAAAACTTGTAATTTATAATAGTTCGCATGATCCGTTTACCGTATAATTTTATGTAATGTCTTATAATATTCATGTTTTGGATATATGATATCTCTTTCGCATGTATCACAGGTTTTGTGACGGTTTTCGATATGTTCCCACTTTGAGTCGGTTTGAGCACTATTTTGTATTGTGCTTTGTATTCTCATTCCCTTGGCTACCTTCCCGTTCGTAAGGCTGGAATGTCGGAACGGAGAGGTATCCTATTGCTTAATTGCATGTGTTAGTGGGCATATGACGACGTTGTTGGGAGTTGAACGCTATGCGTTGATCGACCCGGGCGTCAAATGTTGTATACTTGCGAGGTGGGTGTTTATTTCATGTA
>JAIUZE010069269.1:0-30147 GCA_022085475.1 Heliosperma pusillum
AAATAGTAACTGAACAAATAAAGAGTCATGCAGAGATTCTAAAACTCTAAAAACATAGAAAGGAATGAAACTAGATGATAAAGAGAACGATAAATAGAAAATGAAAACAAAAAGATGAACTTCAATCTTAAAACCCTAAAGACGAAACACAAAAAATACCTGATAAAGAAAATGAGAACAGGGTGATGATAAAGAGAACGAGCAGGATGATGATCACGAGTACGAGGAGGATGATGATGATAATAAACAAAAAGATTTGTGTTGTAAACGAGGATGATTGTAAACGAGGAGGATGATGATGATAATGCACGTGTGTAAAATTTACTCTATAGGATTGTAAATTATTTTTTATTAAGAGAAACTAAAGGGTTTATTAAGAGAAACTATTGACAACGGTTATCCTACAAACCACCGTTGTTATAGAGTAATAACAACGGTTAAATAACAACCGTTGTAGAAAGTAATAACACTAAGACAACGGTTTATTTATTATAAACCGTTGTTGAAAGTAATAACAACGGTGAATTTCTAAAACACCGTTTTTAGAGATTATGTATATTTTTTTTAATTTTTCAGATACGCGCGCGCGGTATTAAAATTTGAGGCACGAAATAAACTCATTAACTTTGCTCTAAATTAATTTATTTAACTTTGCTCTAAATTTAATTTAATTTATTTTACTTTGCTCTAAATTTTATATTATAGGCGTCAGTTACGTTTAATTATTAGCTCGGATCGGGTTTGGCCTGGGAATCAATTCTAATCGGGTTAGATTCGGCGGGTTTGTAATTAATAACTTTATCGATCGGGTTAGTTATTAATTATTTTTAGTTTTTGGTTCAAGTACCTCGAATCGGGTCATTTTCTTTTTAATTAAGGAACTGGTTATTATAATTATCATGCATCACTAGTTAACCTGAAACTAATCGATCGGGTGGCCAGGCCAGCAGTTACGGATCGGGCAATCCACTTTCTAGATCAGAGCAAGCGTAGCTACGTACTTCAATTCGGGTCGATCGCTTTTGGGTAGGGTCGGGGGCACGTGTCATTATTAATTACCTCGTATATATATATGTACTACTTATTGATGATGATATATATATATATATATATAATAATTAAATGATGATGACTTCCGGATCTCTAATTAACGACGCTCGTACTACAATTTGCAATAATAACAGATTCATCAATGCACATACATGCAATTCAAGTATTATATATACACGTACGTCAATGCAATGTTTCCCAAATTAAATAATAATGATATATATATATATATATATATATGGCCTGGGGTCGATCGACTTCGTTCATCCAATTCAAGTACGCTAATGAACGGGCCGTTTTTGCATCACAAACCTGAAACTGTCCGACCCAAAATTAATTAGCTCGCTAGTATCGGGTTATTGTATTTAATTCGATAGAAATCATTATTTATTATCCGCGTGATGATTATTAAGTATCATTTTCGGGTCGGATCACTTTTAATTATTAAGTATCATTATTAGTATACGTGTGTTACTTCAAAATAACCCTAAACCCTAAACCCTAAACCCTAAACCCTAAACCCTAAACCCTAAACCCTAAACCCTTTTGTATATACTTCTATATATACATCAAAATATTGAACATCAATTCAAACACTTTAAACAACATTCTTTCTCATTGATTTCATTAGGAATAACCTAGATTTTATAATAAAGTACATTACATTCATCCGACATCAAATAAATAAAGATGTTAAATAATCCGAAACAATTCCGGTTAAGTGTAAAAAGCTTTTCTCACACTGCCACCAACAATCCGGAACAATATTGATGATACTGATGACTTCCGGATCATTAACCTCGTATTTTGCAATAACAGATTCAATGCCTGCAAGTACACGTCTTGCATGTGGAGATAAGGTAGAACGGGTACAGCTCAACATATCTTTGCGGCATCCAACCTGCGAGTATAAGGCCGACGTGGGTAGCCTGAGGACGATGATGATGACGACGCTTGGTTGACAAGTCGGACTGCTTCACGCCTCTTAATCCAATAATCCCTTCGATGTTCAATGGATCCTTTAATCAATGGGTGATGATCAGCGGGAACTACGGCAAGAGCCTCCTCCTCATCTGCAATCAATTTTGTAAGGGTCGTTTCATCGTTGGGAAGGTTAACTGCTGGCATTGATGATATTAATTTTAGGGTAGTTATGTAATATTTAAAGGAGGGGTTTTGAGGCTATATTTATAGAGGGGTTATGCTGCCATTGATGATGCTTTAATCAATGCTGGTTCTGCGCCTGTTGTTTATTCACGGGTTTGGACTGCATTATCTTTTAATTAAAAATAATAATATTAAGCAATAACAACGGGTATTGGTTATAAACCCGTTGTAATTACTAACCACAACGGTTTTCTTGGCCATAACCGTTGTGATAGGGTTACTGCACATTGCAGTTAATGCATTGACTACATAGGAAATGTAACGTACTGCATATTCACACATTTACTCGATCAATAACGTACTGCATGCATGTGAATGTATAGTCGTTTTGGGAACCAATGCATGCATGTGAATCAATGCCTTCATGTGAACCAATGCATGCATGTGAATAAATCACTCCAATAAATAACTCTCTATAAATACAGCCTCAATACAAGCAGGTTATCAACCACATACAAAATTCCCAACTCTAATCAATAACATATTTGCTAAACCATACAAAATTTCCCAGCCTCAATACTAACATCAACCATACAAAATGTCTGGAACTTTTACTAAACCATATGCTTGCATCATGAAACAAATGCCTTCTCATATTGAGGGTGGCTACGTTGTGTGTAAAAGCTACAAAAAACTCCGTGATACGCTTATTCGAAATGGCTACTTAATAAGGAAGATGTGGCCAAATTATCATCGCGGGCACTTTACAGGGCATCTCGTTTTCGAGTTTGGGATGTCGGATGCTCATCGTGCGTCCGCATTCAAACTGGCAAGAATGTTTGACAAGGCCGGGCATGGGAGACAAGATTTTATTGAGAGCACGGACCACAAGCCTGGGCCATATCTATGGGGGGCTTCCGAACATGAGCGTTACTGTTTCCCAAATGGGGTCGACCTCGTTGAAGTGACCCAGGTAGAGCAGTGGGAAGGGTTGGCTCTGGCCGAGGCTGACCCGATTGATGCATATGCTCTAGCGGTGGCAGCTATCCGGGAGATTTACCCGGACTCAATTTAATTTGTTGTGGTTGTTTGGTTGTAGTTGTTTGGTTGTTTGGTTGTTGTTGTTTTGGCGCCATTTGTGTGTGGCGCCGTTTGAACTTATAATTTAATAATATTAATGTTGATACGTTGATTTGTTTTTTGACTTAAGTTTAGAAGTAATTAAACTTATTCAATATAAAGCTATTCAATCGATAAAGCAAAATTAGAATTGAACGACATTCAGGAAATGACATTCACAAATTTGCTAATAATTGACGTTCAGGAAATAAACGACAGTCAGGAAATGACATTCACAAATTCACAAATTCAAGAAATAGTTGATAAAAATAATAGCTGAGTAATAAGGGAGATGATGACAGAAAAATGATCGCTTTGTGATAGAGTTTTTGTGTTGCAGTACTACAGTCGTATTACTAATGTTGGGTGTTTTCTATCTACAAATATTGACAACGGTTATTATAAACAAACCGTTGTGATAGAGCAATGACTACGGTTATAGTAGTCTACCCGTTGTAATTAGTAAAAACTATGACAACGGTTTATGGTTATTAACCGTTGTTATAATCAATAACAACGGGTAGAATTACAACAACCGTTGTTGTTGCTTACCTTTATTTTTTTTTAATTATAATTATAAGAGACAGCAATATCATAAGTACTATACACTGCAATAATAATCAGCAGAAACAAACAAAGACAGCAATATCATAAGCACTATACACTGCAATATCAGCAGAAACCAAAACATGGAGACTGTATAATGAATGACCAAAAGCTAAATAATTTGGGAATCTTCAACAATGACCAAAGCTAACAAAAACTAAAGACAATACCACCTCAGGATCGGGACGTTTCTTGCCCGACATAGTTTCTTCGTTAACCCAAATACCTTCACCATGATCATCACGCATATAGATGCTTTCAATGTTATCATGATCAGTGTCAACATTGTCGAAATACGATACAGTGGAAGAGTGATCCATTCCCTCAAACACGACATCCTGATCATTATCCCCACCATTATCGGGTGCACCCCGTCTACTCCTTATAGATAGTACAACAGACCATTTCTTATCCATAGGATCGGTGACATAGAACACTTGTTTAGCTTGGGATGCCATTATGAAAGGATCATCCTTATTATTGCCAACCTTATCCAAATTGACCAACGTAAATCCCATGTTATCCTTTCGAACACAATTGTTGTTGTTATCAACCCAGTTACATCGAAACAGAGGTATTGTGAAATCAATGTAATCTAATACCAATATTTCTTGAATAACACCATAATAAAGGCATTTTCCCCAAATAGGGTTTTTATCTTTTGAAGTAGCAAAGTGCATTGCCTCAAATTCAGAACTCACACCACTATTTTTCATTGTGCTCAACTCATCTTGCTCGCGGGTGTAAAAAGTATAACCATTAATAGCAAAACCGCTGAAAAAAGTGGCCCTGGCATTTGGACCTAACCCAAGAAGTAGTAACCTAGGAGAGATGTCATCACCATACAAATTCTTATACTCCAAGACAACATTCCTAAACCACTCTCCAAATGTCTTCTTATGCTCGTTTGCAATCCACATCTCGCTCTTGTTTGGGTGATCGTATTTGAGCTCATCTTTGTGTTGTTCAATATAAGGTTGCACCTCATCTTCGGTGTTTAGCACATACGTATGTGCTAAATGTAACATGTCACGTGACACAATTTTTTCAACCCGGCCCCTAATACCTTTTCCGGTCATCCAGTCACTATGACGATTCTTTGGACCGCCAATTAACTCCTCAGGAGAGAGATGAGCGTAACAATATGCAAGAGCTTCGTCTAATATAGCACGTTCAGCAATACAACCTTCTGGACGATACCGATTAGATGTATAGTCCTTGTAGACTTTCATCAATCTTTCGAAAGGATACTGGTATCTCAAGTACACGGGCCCAAGGTAAAAAATCTCCCTAACCAAGTGAGTGGTCAGGTGAATCATGATAGTGAAGAAAGAGGGTGGAAAATACATTTCAAAATGACAAAGAGAGGTGACAACGAGGTCCTGCAATGAATCCGCATCATCGGGATCGATGACTTTATCGCATATGGACTGGAAGAAGAGACAGAATATGGTAATAGCATATCGTACCTTTTCAGGTAAAATGGAGCGAATAGCCACGGATAGTAATTGTTGCATCAAAGTGTGGCAATCATGTGACTTTAACCCGGTGAGTTTTAGATATTGCATCGACACAAGGCTTTTGATGTTGGACGAATAACCATGTGGCACTTTAATTCCATTCAAGCATGCACAAAACTCTTTTTTCTCATTCCGTGAAAGGGTATAAGCTGCTGGCGGTAAAAATGTACCATTACCTCTCTTATGTGGTGCCAACTCTAGCCTAATACCCATCATTTGCATATCTTCCCTAGCTGCGGCGTTATCCTTTGTTTTACCGGGAACATTCCGGAGGGTATTGATAATATTATCACAGACATTTTTCTCAATGTGCATGAAATCGAGGCAATGCCTGACCTCCAGGTCAGGCCAATATGGAAGTTTATCAAAAAATATGGATCTTTTCTTATACCCACGAGTAGACAATGTAGAGCCGTTCTTCTTCCCATATTTTATCTCAATATGCTTTACTTTCTGATAAACTTCATGCCCACTCAAAATTCTAGGAGGTTGACGATGTTCTTGACGTCCATTAAATGCTTTCTGCTGCTTGCGATAACAATGGTCAGGATCCAAGCCCCTCATATTTCCCAAATACACATACTTATGAGAACACTTCAAGTATTCAGACTCGATATCCTCCCCACACAATGGACATGCCTCTTTACCATGCACCGTATGCCCAGAAAGGTCGCCATAAGCCGGATAGTCGGTTATTGTACACAATAACATCGCTCTCAAATTGAAAGTTTCATTCCTATATGCATCAAATACTTCTATCGCACTATCCCACAAAATTCGCAAATCATCTAAAAGAGGTTCCAAATAGACATCTATATTATTTCCAGGTTGTTTAGGGCCGGAAATTAACAACGACAACATCAAGTACTTTCTTTTCATGCACACATATGGAGGTAAGTTGTATATTGCCAACACTACTGGCCAAGTACTAGGTTGGGTACTCATGTTTCCATGTGGGTTCATTCCATCAGTGGACAGCGCTAGACGTAAGTTTCTAGGTTCAATGCCGAAATCGGGATACTTAGCGTCGAACGATTTCCATTGCATACCATCTGCCGGGTGTCTTAGCTTCCCAGCATTTATTCTTCCAGTTTCATGCCAAGTTAACATTTTTGAATCATTGCTATTCGCAAACATCCTTATGAATCTTGGTATCACTGGAAAATACCATAACACCTTAGCCGGGATCCCTTCCTTATCCTTATAACGCCACTCAAAACAAACCGGACAATTGGTTAAGTTTTGATATAATTTTCGATACAATACGCAATCATTTGGACATGCATGTATTTTATCATATTTCATACCCACCCCTCTAATTAGTTTTTTAGCCTCATATGTCTTAACGGGAAGAACATTACCATCTGGAAGCATGTCGTTTATCAAGGCTAATAAACTAGTGAAACATGTGTCACTAACCCCATTTGCCCCCTTGATATTATACAACTGCACCACAGCCGACATCTTTGTGTACTTACAACCAGGGTATAGAGGCGCTTCAGACTCACACAACTTCTTATACATGTTGTCAAGGTCATCCAAATTAATGTTTTCATCTTCAAAAGCATTTGATTCATCATCCTTTTCTTCATTATCTGTAGACCCAACATTCACCTCGTCTGCTTCAAACTCAACATACTCGGCAAACTCGGGATCATCAGTTATCCTTTCGTATACCTCAAGATCATCTTCTTCAAAATTATTATCTTCCTCTAATGATTCCCCATGAAAAATCCAACGGGTATAGGATCGACTAAAACTGTACTTTTCTAGGTGAATTTTAACGTCCGGAATAGCCATATACCTAATATTACCACATCTTTCACAAGGGCATGGAATACTAGAAGAACCATTCAAATTGTTCGCAACGACTTCATAAAATTCAGCTAAACCATCCTTATAGGTTGGGTCACTCATATTCGCAGCATTCATCCAAGTTCGAGTCATTTATCTACATTCGTAGTATATATAGTAAGCCAAGTAATTCAGAAAATCCAACTAATTAAAACTAATTCAATAATAAGCCAACTAATTCAGAAAATGCAATGTATAAGGCAACTAATTCACAAATAAACGAACTTCAGGAAATCAATAAAGAAAAATTATTAGAATACCTGATTAATAAGAAATAGCAGACGGAGATGATGACAAAGAGACGATCAGGAAATCAATAAATTATTTTTAGTGTTTGTGTTTTTGTGTTGCAGTACAGTATTATTAGTGTTCTGTGTTTTTTTTCATCTTTATTAAACGTATTTACAACGGTTATTATTCATATTCACCGTTGTTATTAGGTTACCTATTTACAACGGTTAACAAAGTTAAATCCGTTGTTACAACTAACAACAACGTACAACAAAATCATCTCCGTTGTTATTAATTTAAGCAAAATAATGCGCCAAATTAATAACACATTATAACAACGGGTTTTTCATACCCGTTGTTATTAATTTTTATTATTTCGCGCTAAATTAATAACAACGGACATATAATAAACTGTTGTTATTAGTAAATTTATTTACAACAGTTATGTTAGTTCACGCCGTTGTTAAAACTAATAACAACGTTTGAAAAACTAACACCGTTGTTATTAGGTTTAATAAAATTCCGCGGAAAAATATTTATCCATTCCACAACGGTTTTTCTTTATTTTCGTGAGTATGCGTTGTTGATGGGGCGTTGTTATTGCCTGTATTTGTAGTAGTGAATTAATTAATCTACCCCTTCTAACAATCCTAGATCCCCTTTCAACCCTAGAAAGGAATTTAGCTACTCATAATAATATAAATAACAACAATAATAATTAAAGTAAACATGCTTAACAACAATGAAAGGATGAACAAAGAATAATTAAAGAACAAGAAGACAATTAAATTGAATAACAAAGAAAGATTGAAGAATACCGATTACAAGTTAAACTAAAGACAATCGTCTTTGATGAATAAAATCCGGAGGCAAACTAAACTAAATTAGGGTTTCTGATTTAAAGCCTAAAAGTATTAAAAAGCATAAGGAAGCATGTCTAATTATGAAAGACGACCTATCTTTTTATAATACAAAAGATCTAATTAATTAGGTTAAAGTTTAGGAAAACATGAAAAAGCCGCCGAAATATAGGTTGCTCGATCGAGCAAGGGACTTCTGCTCGATCGAGCAACAGTCACACCGACTCGATAGAGCACAGGTAGTATGCTCGGTCGAGCAGCTCTCATTTAAGCTTGTTTCTTTGACTTTTCTTCATTTCTTCTCATTCTTCCTCGATTTCCGTGCCTAACCTTCTACGATCCAACTCCGCCATGCTCCATATCTACTCAAAAAGCTCCAAATGCATCCAATCTGCATTAAAACATAACAGAAGCGGCAGAATCTATATTCTAGCTAAAATAGCATAGAAATAAGCAAGGAAAGACGGTAAATCGAGTTAAATGCGTCTAAGGGAGGCATAAAATATGTATATAAATAATGATCATCACATAATAAGTCGGTTTTAAGCCATGACCGATATAACTAAGTAACTGTTTACATAAAATATCGGTTTTAAGCTATGATCCTATATAACTAAGTACTCATTTAAATAATAAGTCGGTTTTAAGCTATGATCCTATATAACTAAGTACCCGTTTACATAATAAGTCGGTTTTAAGCCATGACCGATAAAACTAAGTACCCGTTTACATAAAATGTCGGTTTTAAGCTTTGATCGTATAATTAAGTCCCCGTTTACATAATAAGTCGGTTTTATGCTATGATCTTAAATAACTAAGTACCCGTTTACATACTAAGTCGGTTTTAAGCCATGACCGATATAACTAAGTACCCGTTTACATAAAATGTCAGGTTTTAAGCTTTGATCTTATATAACTAAGTACACGTTTACATAAAATGTTGGTTTTAAGCTATGATCGATATAACTAACAAACCGTTTACATAAAATTTCGCTTTTAAGTTATGAACAGTATAACTAAGTACACGTTTACATAAAATTTTGGTCCTAAGCCATGATTCGTATAACTGACTACTTGTTTACATTATAAGTCGGTTTTAACCCCTAAACCCTAAACCCTAAACCCTAAACCCTAAACCCTAAACCCTAAACCCAAAATACCCTAAACCCTAAACCCTAAACCCTAAACCCTAAACCCTAAATAACCTAACCCCTAAATTCAAAGCCAAACCCTAAATCAAGTTTGACGCCAATTTATGTTAACTAAGTACACGTTATATTCAAAATATCTAGTTAGGCGATATTTATGCTAATCTCAAACGAAAAAACACCTTTTAAATAAAATCAAGTTTCAAAACCTTAAATAACCAATTGCAAATGTTATTATTTGAAGGATTTTAAGTTTCAAATTCGCATCAAATATTATTTTATAAATCAAATTGGATATTGTAACTACTTTTCATTTTTTTATTTGAAAAAGTCAAATCAAGGTTAAGGTTAATATTTTTCAAATTATGGATAAGTTTTTCAAATTCTATGCCAATTTTAAAATTTTAAAATTCAAATTGGCACCCAACACTCCATTAAGGAAATTTATTAGTGGCTTCAATTAAGGCTATAATTTAGGAATCATCAAGATTTTCGTTTTTTTATAGTATATTTATTTCGGAATCAATTATGATCAATAATATCGTCATTTAAGATGAAATCCAATTAGAGGATTTTCAATGAATTTAATTTGGTCCGTTTTGTATTTTTTTTATTTGTGTGTAAATTACGAACAAATAAAATACAATGATAAAAAAAAAACTGTCAACATAAATATGAAATTATTTATTTCAAAAAAAAAATTACACTGATAAATCATAATGTCACGTGGGAAAATAAATTCGAAACTAAAATAAAAACAAAAATTAAACCGATTAAAAAGTAAACATAGCAAACACCCTAAAATTCAAAATTAATAATTGGAATAATTAGACTAATTGTGAAATTGTAGACGTCTCATAATATTTCCTTGTAGTGCATATCATCTGCTAGACCTCCATTGTGGATGCGTAGGAGGAAGAGTTATAAGAACGTCTAAATTATAAATTGTAAATAAATTAAAATTGAATAATAATATGGTGAATATAGGATGATAAAATTATAACAGAATAAATTTTTATAATGGAAAAGATATCCTTTCAAATTCTTTCCTAAGAGCAAGGTAACAATAATTTTAAAAAAATAAACTTCTAGATATAAAAACAATATTAAAATTGTTTAGTTAAATATATCAATTAATCGAATAGAATAATTATTAAATAAAAATAGAATAAAGTATTCAAATTGATTAATTAACCAATTTTGAATAATTAAATTAGGGTAAAACGAATGGATTAAATCAATTGAATTAATATTTGATTAATTGAATGAACTTAGGGTTAATCAATTTTTATTAACTTAATTAGGGTTCATCGAATGATATTACGCAATTACATTACAATTTCATTACTTCAGTTAAAATTAGGGTTAATCGATTTTGATTAATTGAGGGTTCATCGATTTCATTAATATAATCGATTTAGGTTTTGATTAATATATATAGAATTAAATTACTATTAATCGATTTGATTATATCGAATTGGGTTTTTATTAATCGAATTAAGTTAGCGTTAAAAGATTTGTAATTAACTGAGTTAGAGTTCATCGAATTGATTAATCAAAGTTTGATGCATAAACGAAATTAAAAAAAATAATAATAATAATAATGTCATTAATCGAAATGTATTAAAAAATAATAAAAATTCCATCAATATTATGTCTATATAACAAAGAATCAAAAATCTTCTATAAATATAATCAACATGTTTACCACATATGTTAAATGACTAACCTAACCTTAAACTAACTAATAAAGGCTAACTTGAGTTTGCCACGTGTCACATTTCTATTGATAGTGTATGACTTTTTCATACACATTGTGTATGTATAGCCTTTTTGCATTTAAAGCCTCCACATTAACCACTACGTCATAACAATTTTTTTTGAAGTAATAGTATATGGAAAACAAAAGATGTAGTGGTGGACCCTATTTTGTTGCCTATATTATTTTCTTTAGAGTTTAGACTTTATAGTCTACATCTCTTCATGTGTATCTTCTTTTTTCACTGTTTATTTCGCTTCATTATTTATTTTGGCATCTCCATAAATTTCATTTACCTTATACTTCGTATAACTCATTTGGGGTGACTAAAGTTATGGCTAAATAAATCCGAACTCAAACAGATTGAAAATATTTAGGGAACTTTTATAAAACGTCAACAAAAAACTACGCGTCTTTGACATTTTCCCTACTTTCTCAACTATATCCTTTACTTTTAGATTTTATTTCATCCGTCTCAGTCATTTTTTTTAACTTTGTCTTATATATTGTAATAAAATATACACAAATAATTAAGACAAGGGGAATACTTTCTATCTCAATTTTTTTTACTATTTTAAATGAAAATCACAATAGATTTAACAAAAAAATGAAGAGATTACAAATTAATAACAAAAAAATAAATTCAACACATATAAATTATAAGGAATAATGATAATGATTTTTCAACAAATTAATCTATCAACGACAATAATTCAAACATCTATATTAAGATTTACTATAAAAAAAAATAATTCAATTTGGACCAAGCATGAAAACTCATCTAATACCAGACTTGGACTTCAATACTTTATACCTAAACCTTGGCCAAGATGCGTGAGATCTACGTTTAGGAGCAAATCACTTTTTTTTTTTTAAAAAATTATTGTAGGATTTGTTTGAATTATCGTCATTAATACATGACTTTGTCGAGTGGTCGTGAAAATATATGGACTGACTTGGTAGGAGCTTATTGATTTTTTTTTTGGAGACGATGGTAGGAGCTTGTTGATGGAAAAAAGATCATACATCGGATGTAATACCTCAGACTAGTATGATTTTGAGTTTTTGTGCATTTTTTTCGAGCATTTTAAAGTTTATAAATTACATTTTACATCTTATATATGATGCCTTTTGAGTTTATTTTAATTTTTTTGAGCTTAATGTTCAAATTAATAAATTCAAAAACTTTATAGTATAACTCATACTTTTAGATACTAAACTCAAAAACTTTATTGTAAAGCTCAAAAATTACATTATCTGTGGTAGTACATAAGAGGTTTAATCCACTTATTGCTGATGATTAGTCTTTGAAATAGAGATTTTGGATTGTTGGGCTACTTGAAAAAGAGTGGTTCTTTTGTAAAATCATTTTACACTGAATTAACGTAAAAAAAAAAAATCAATGAAAGACAAATATTCCCTTTTCAAAACATGGGTAGTTTACAAAGAAACTTTGGAAAGACGGTATCTCACTAAGTTATTGAAAGACCTTTTTTCATACCCCTTGATGTAATTTTCGTACCACTTTGTTTGCTACGTGTTTTCATATTAGTTGTACCTATTTTATCATATATTGTAATCTTTTTTTAATAGGTATCCAAATTTATATTATACGTACACCTTTTATTACTTTTGTACCATTTTTCTATGAGTTTATATTTAGTCTCTCAATAAGTAAAATTGTAAGGTCGTTTTAAAAGCGCCTTACGCAAGAATTATTATTTGTAAAATATATTGACTAATTCCATAAATTTCACCCAATTATATCATATATGTTTTATTAATAATATTTTTATTATTTTTCATAAAAACATCCCCGTGCAATTTTGCACGAGGTTAAAACTAGTTATTTAGTAATAACTTATATCCATACTCATTCAACCCAAAACAAAGGAATTGTCATGCCTCTTCATACATTTGAACATTTGTCAAAATATTTGGAAATTATGATTAAAACAAATAATAAAAATGCACCATGAAAGATTGTAGGTTTTTTTATATAAAGTGAGTAAGAAGTATTCTTAGACTTTGACAAAAAATATTGACGTTTATCTCATAAATATTTTCTACAAAATACAATTAACAATATTTAACAAAATTATATATATTTTTAAAAAAGTAATATAGTAGCTTCATCTTAAATGAAACATTACAATAAAAGATATATGTAGGATCTATAATTTTAAATAAAAAACGCAATTTTTGTAACCATAATATATAAAATTCTACTCCGTATATAACATTCGCACTAAAGTATATAAGAATTTTTTTTGGAAAGAAAAAAACATTTTGAAAATTTATATAGAAAGAATAAATCTAGTAAAAACAACATGCAAAAGATATAGTAATAAATATCTACTAGCTTTAATCCCGTGCAAAAAAAAATGCACAGGTTAATTTTAAATCCGAAATAACTTGCTTTCATATTTATTTTATTTCTAATTATTCTGTTTTTTATTAAATATTTTTTTTTCTAATTACTTGACTCATTTAGTCTTCGTTACAATATATCATTTTTTTAAATTTTTTTTACCTATTATTATTCATTGTATAATTTTTCTTTTGGACAAATATGCACAACTTCTAGAATTTTAAATTGTTTTTAAAAATCATATGGGTTATCGCAATTTTTATTGATTATTTGTATTGTTTGGATGTTAATTGTAATTTTTGTATGTTGCTGTAATGTATAATTTCATATTAGATTCACTGAAACAAAATTATTAAAATGTAATTATACCAAGAAAAAATCTTGAAAAAATGAGAGAGAAATTAATTAACAAAAGTATGAGATATGGTTAGGGCTGCGCAAAAAATCCGATTATCCAAACCGATCCGATATCTGATCTGAATCCGATCCGAATTTTTGGATGCCTAATCCGAAAGTTAAGTTTGGATCGGATATCCGATCCAAAATCTTTGGTTTTGGTTTGGATATGGATATTAGAACTAAAATTTTTGGATATCCGATCCGATCCGAAACTATAGTTTTCTAGTATAATTTCGAGAAAATACACTTTTATTTCATAAAACAACTTATAAAAGTTTAAATTATAAGAGAAATATATAAGTGGTATTTAAATTTTATGTCGAGAACATTAAAGTAAGAATAGTAAAGAAAATCATCGTGTAAAACGATGAATATGATCGTGTTTCAAACTTAATTTTAATGTAAATTTCAAAATATGGATATCCGATGGATATCCGTATCCGATCTGATTATTTTGGATATCCGAACACTGGATATCCAATACATTTGGTTTGGATATTGGATATCTAAATTTAGTAATTCTAATTTGGATATCCGATCCGAACTTGCACTTTGGATCGGATATCAGATCCGTGCTCTGCCCTAGATATGGTAATTAATTATGTAGTAAGATTGTGAGGGGTCCTACCTAGTAAAAAATTTGTTGAATACTTGAAAATGAATGACCAATGGGAAGAGAGAAAATGTTTTCCCTTTTATATAAAGACGGATTAATTCCGTTTTCAGCTGAAAACAGGCAAAATATGGTCATTGTAACGACAAATGTGATCATATGACAAACAACTAGTTATAGAAATGACATTTAGGGGTGTTTGGTTGGGGGAGTTGGAATGGAATGGAATGGATTTGATCCATCCTAGTGTTTGGTTGGGGCATTTTGGAATGGAGTTAGAATCCTAATGGATTCTAAATCCATTCCAACCCCCTCTAATCTCATACCCAAGTCTTATCCCAAGATTCAAACTCCATTCCATTCCAAGATTGAACCAAACAATATAAAGTAAGTATGAGATTTAGAATCCAATCCTTAGTAGTATGACATTCCATACCATTCCATTCCAACCCTTCGAACCAAACGCCCTAACTCATTTTGAACTGAAGATAAAATTGGTCCGTATTCTATATAAAAACTTATTCAGTTGGTCTTGCTTCAGACGGACCATTTTAGTCTGGAGCAATAAGACGGGATTTTGTAACCACTTTACAGTTAGATGTAACCACTATTGAAAACAAGTTGATATAAGCTGTGGTTACATTTTATCAAAAAGTGGCAACATAATTCCGTCTTATTTTTCAGACGGAATTAGTCCGTCTGAAATAAGAATTTGTGAAACTTCTTTTGAACAATATGGCTTTATGATGGGCCATATGAAGCAAGTTGGTCCCTCAAAATATATAAAACTAGGCTCCTCTAAAAAACTAGAAAAAGGGTAGAAAAGATAGTGATTAGTGAGTGAGAGAGATTGAGATAGGGAGAGGGAGCGCAGAAAAAAGGGGAAGCAGTTTATTAGACACGACGTTCCATTTCATTTCATTGCAGTCTTTTTATACTCCAACACTCAATATTATCACACTTTTCCAAGCACATACCAGTGATACCACCATACTTCCTCTCTTTTGTCTTCCCAATTTTATCTTAATAAATACATATTTCATCCAACTTTCTTTTCGCTAATTCTTTTACTTTACTACTACTACTACTACTACTACTACTTCAACGGCTATTTCTTTACTCAATTAACGAGGTTTAGTCTTTAATCTCATGGAATTTCAACAAGATGATGACAAGTATGTTCTTTTTTTTGGCAGTTTAATTGATTATTCGTGTAATTGAGTTGGGAATGTAGTTGATTTTTGTTCATTTTAATAATCATATGCTTAATTTTGTTTTAAGTATGATTATTCTTTACTGGGTTATTTTGATTTTTTAATGTGGAATTCAGTTTTATGATGTGGGTTCGATTTTGGTTGATTAATTTGTTCTACCCTCATTTTATACTTTACCAGTTTTATTTGACCCGTCAGAAGCTTGTGACGGATATGGTCCATCACAAATGACAATATGTGTATTTACAATATACTCTAAACTACAATGTTGAGTAGTACAGTATATGCCTATATGGTATTTGATTTAATTATTGTTAAATGCTGAAGTACTTAGATTCTAATGAGTGATAGAAGTTGTGTATCTTGGGTTAGATTTAGGTTACTAGTAGTCTAGTACTAAGTACTTGGATTATGTCTTCATTACTTAGATATGTTTTGCTGCTTTTCTATCAACTAATGATGCTTTAATCACCCTGATACTTGGATTATTAATTATGATGATCTCAGTAGATTATGATGATTCCCAGTGCTTTATCTGTTTATCATAATATAATACAGTAAATGTTGTTTAAGACGGGTCAAACACTAGTACATGGGGCTAATATGGACAAAAATATTCGCATTTTCTAGGCAACTTGGCATGTGATTGAGTATGTATTTGACCCGTCTTTGACTGGATATAGTCCGTCTTAAATGAGAATTTGTGACTATAATAATAGTAGCATTAAAGTTGTACCTTATTATGTTGGTTTACTTGTTTTAAAATTGTATTTAGCTTTTAAATCTCATTAGGGTCTTGTGATTAACTGTTTTATTATATGGAATAAATGTCCCTGAATGTAATATATTTCTTGAAAATTATACCAGTCAGTCATGGGCATGGCAAGGCGACGATGTATATCTTCTGGCAGATGCTCAAATTGGTGAGTGTACTGTATGGTTTTACAAAGTCAAGTCAGTGATTATTGAGTAGTTTATGTTTTTTTGTATTAACTATGTGTTCCTGAATGGCAGAAGATATATCTTGCATGTTTGAGGAAACTACTCCGATTAAGTCTTGTGGAGACCTTGCTTACTATTTTGATGATCGCGGTGAGGCCAATAGCAAGTCCTCTCAAGAGGGCAAAGAGTACGCTTCTCAAATCAAGCGACGAAGGATATTGGAATTTAATTGTGCTGATGAAGGAATTACATCCTCGTGTTTCAAATCTAAGGTTGGTCATCTTGTGCAATATTATGTTGTAAATGCCTTTGATGTGAGTAGGAATAATTTTCATGTTTCGGCCTCTTTCTACTGAATTGCGTATTGGCGCTGTAGATATTCCGATTAAGCTTCATTACTATATGCTCCAACAATAACATTACCCAAGTGCCTTAATGGCTCCTGCAAATTGCGGGGTAGGGGGCGTGTGGTGGGGTGGGGTGAATGTATGCAGCCTTACTCTTATGTTAGCAACATAAACAGACTGTTTCCGAATGACCCAAGATGAAAATTGCATCGAAGGACTGGTATTTCATAAGAGAAAGCAGCGCTGCCACTTTAGTGAGCCACTTTGCTTTATTCCATCGTAATCCAGAATCAAAGAGTAAGGAGTCTTTGGCTCCATTGGAAATGGAATGTCATAACTAAATGCTCTCTTTGAAGAAAATCTATTTTTTGATCTTTAGATATGTTCCCATAGTTCTTGATCCTGTTAACCTTATAATTAAATTAGCTATACACAATGAGATAGGTTGGTCCCACTTGTGAAACTGTCTCATACATGGCTCACATTTCTTTTCTGTTTAGGAGCGAGTTGATGCCCATGGTGCTGTTCTGCGAGAATTGGACGCCTGCTTTCAAGGTTTCCTTCTTGTTCATGCAATTTTAAGTTTACATGTGGCATTGAGTATCTATTACACCTTCTGACAGTGACAATGTTGTCGACAGGAGAATTTTTACCCCCTTCTATCGAAGACTTTAGACAATCTGAAGCTTGGCTTGCTGAATGCCTCAATGATAGTGACTTAAATATCAGCTCTGATGACGGGTATACATTTCAGTTATGGTTTATATGAACGGCACTTATATTCCGTTTGAAGCAATTGCATCTGTGGTTACTATGAATTTCCATTTGTAATGCAGGAATGTGTCTTCCACATCTGGTACTCAGATCAGTGTAAATGGTAAAGTATGCACAAATTTGTTTTAGTTTAAATTTCTCATGCCTTATGTGCACAAGGTTTGAATTTCGGTATTTTTTTTCTCTAGAGCCTTGTGATGAGAATCCTGATTCTGGATCCAGTGTGGTTCAACGACCAGTTAAGAGCTTCCGAAATATTATTTTCAAAGGTAAGTGGTACCATGACGCAAATGGGGGATAACCTCGTTCCTTATTATGCAGTATATTATACTCCGTATAGTACTTCGTATTCACCATTACCTGGTTTTCTTTAAAGGAGAATTCATTTAATTGTCACTGTATTGTAAAATTTGCATTGGATTCTTCTTTCTTATTCTCATATATTTAGGCAGGAAATCATACATGAAGACGCCATCAGAAACTCCTTCATCTATAGTTTATCCGTTTGATATTATTAAACCTTGTGCGGTTCTTGGAGATGTAACGCTTAAAGACATTAACCAGCGCATTCACTCCCCACCCCCATCAAAGCCTAAGGAAGACGGTATTTACCCGACTTCAGCATTTTCAGGTAAACCAGTTGTCGGAAAAACCAAAATCCCGACTAAAGGAGGAAAAGGTTCCATCACAATCATGAGAACCAAAGGATGAGGCAATGAAAATTGTCTTCGCCCCTCCTAGTTTTTTGTAGCACCTTCCAATTTCACTCCGTTTCAAGGTGCTTGCTACTTTCACATTATTTTGGAAGCTCCGAGTCATCACTGCCGACACATATGCTCAGAATATGCCACACTTTTTGCAATTCCACATCAAAGGCTCATAAGATTTGAACAACCGTGGTGCTTCTGATGCATGATAATTTTGCACAAAACGCCTTGTTTTTTGGGGGGCTAGTGTTCCGAAAGCATTGTCATAGCTCTAGTTCTTTTGCTTATTTAGGCAGTTTGGTGATATGTAAATGGATTTATTAAGCTCTTTAATTCGAAGTCAAATATATATACAAGGACCCTTGTGGTCTATATTTTACATGCAACTAGTCTTCCTCAAGACAATGGTATACGTCGTAAACTCGTAACTCGTAAATTAACACGGGTCAACCATCTCACGTGGGCATATAAGACAATTCTTTTACTTTTCCTTGTACATTCTGTTTTGTCTTATTCATCTCACGAGGATATATCTGACCCGTTTAAGTTTAAGACTGATAGAACCGTCTTAAAAGAGAATTTGCCATTTACTGAAAGTGCTCCTACAGTCCTACGTGGGATGTACAGTTTCAAGGTATGGATGAATTGAGAATTTTATTGTGCTAAAAAGTCTCCCTTTGATTGCACAATAATATTCTCATTAATTCAGTATTAATTTAATTATTATCTCAACTTTGTAGATATTGTTGGTAGAAATTGTTCAAAGTTGGCATTTGATAATCTTGGTTGGAGTTGAACTACAAATGTTGGTGGTCTAGTCACTAGTGTGTGTTAATCTGTTTATTTAACTCACCAGAGAGACTATTTTTAATCACAAATTCTTATTTCAGACCGAGATATCCGTCTTAAGCTTAAGACGGATACCATATTCTCTCACAAAATACCCATCAAGGGTGAGTGGAGAGCACATGGGGGGAGCCCACCTTGTCCTCTCTACCCATTTCCTCTCACAAAATACCCGTTGTAATATCCAACCCGTCTTAAGCAAGACCTACTGATTTTTAATATTGTGGACACCCAAATTGATGAACTTGTCCCGGTCTTCTCTCTTTTTTATTTCCAGAAATTCATTTAATATAGTATTCATTCATAAATTAATAATAAGGTTGATGGCTTAGTTATATACATGTTTTTTTCGCCCACAAAAATTAACGACAAAGCCTAAGTTTACCCTATTTTTGTTGCGTAAAATAATTGTACGATACAATGTAGTTGCGAGTATTATAAATATCATTACCTGAGGTATATACTCCGTACTATATAACATGTTATCGAGTTAGTTTACACGGCAATTTTTTTCTAACAAATATAATATTCGTATCTGTTCGTGGCAAAATAGCCATGTAAAGTCTTCTTATTTGAATTTGTATGCAAAGTTATTGTCGAGACCTCGAGATTTTTATCGATAAACAAATTTTTTTATATTCGATTAAGTGTTTTTTCATTATAATATTGCATTGAAGAAGTGTTTTTGTTACTAAAAAAATGACCAATAGTTAAGCTTGTCTAGCCTATGGTAACACAAGTACAAAACCAATTGCCCATAACCCAAAATAGTTTATTTATTAATGTGTGCTCCGACATGGCTTATGGAGTTATGGTCCACTAATTCCAGTTAAAGAACAAATGATATGGGAATTAGTGAAAAAGTTAGTGGGCATGCTTGCCTAAAGTTGTGGAATGAACATTTCTTAAAGAAGAACGATTCTTTTATTGATGCTAATCTTAGTAATACTACTGGTTTGGTCTTGTGCATCCATTTTTTATTGTCTACAACCTTTTTATGGCTTTTCTTTTAATTTACTTGTTAAAGATTAACCAATAGTTATAAGACCATCCCAAGCAGAGGTCACGCTAATTAGGTCGTGACCCGATTTTACTTTTAATCTCACTATATTTATCGTGATCTACTTTCACCCTCGCAAGCAGAAGGTCACGACCTAGGTCATCAACCCAATTATTTTCCACTTTCCAACATCCCAAATAGATACTTTTTGTTTGGATTGTCCTTTTTATTTTTTTGGAACCAATGAGAACATGACACCTTGTGGTCACCAAAGAGGTCAAGGTGGGAAAAAGAGGTCACAAATTGACCTCCCCTCACCTTAGGTCACCTTAATTATTTTCTTAATTAGCAATTAGCATGATCAAGCAAGGTCATGACCTAACTATTGACCTTGCTTGGGGATGGTCTAATAAGGGAAGTCCAACTTCTCATTGAAGACGGACACTATTCGTCACAAGCTGAAGACGTATAGTGTCGCTTTCGCAATATGCAAGTGGGAAGGACAAGTGGAGGGCAAATGGATCCCCCACTTGCTCTCTCACTTGCATATTGTGAGAGAGATACTATTCGTGTTCAGCTTGTGACGGATAGTGTCCGTTTTCAGTGAAATGAGCAGTAAGAGGAGTTATAGAAAAACGGAGAAGGATGAGGAATCTTGTCTTGGTAGATTAAGTGAAATCATATAATTGAATCTTGTCTTAAAAATGTATAAAGTTCAAAAATTCTATATTGAGATTAGAAGTGTGGAGATAGGGAGTACATTTCGAGTTTGATGTTTTCGATATATGATAAGTTTTGTATGATGACTTTTCTAAGTATAAATGTCGAGTGTTAGCCTCGGCTCAATTGGTGAGCAACCATACAGGGCCGTGGTGGACTAGGACAAAGGGTATCCCAAGGTTAGCCTTGTGAATTGGAGTGCTCTTGTCTTGGGCTTGGTCTCGAGACCTAGGGATGGTCCACGGTAGATTGGGGAGACACTTGCTCTTAGAATTTTGTAGGGGTTTTAGTCTCTGGTTGAAAGACACGGAAGACCGGTTGTGTAGGTTTATTCTTGTGCAGTTTAATCTTGATTTTAGATGGGTTTAAAAACGAATTTGGATGATGATGACCGTGGTCAAGCCTTTGCTGAGCCTCCAATCCTCTATTGTACTCTACTCTTGTGCGGTTGTGCCCCTTCAGTCTTCACCCTAGTTTAACGCCTCTAATAAGTTTATATACCAAGTAGTTTGGAGTTTCATTTGGCTCCAATTCCTTAGAAAAGAAGTAACTAGTGAAGTGTTTTGGAGCAGTTTTCGCGCAACATGGTAGCGTCATGTAAGCTTCCCTTCACTCCATTTTGGCAAAATTAACTGATTGTCATTCATGAGAGGAAAGGTAGAAGGAGCAAAAGTAGTTGTAGGCCTTGTGGCTGACACGGTGCTGGTGGTGGGGGTTGAAGTGTAGGTTGGTTTCACGAAATAGTTGCATAGGTTTTCGCAAACCACAACAGTGAATAGCGTACCAGTCTAAAACCAATTGCTGCCCAGTCGCTATGATAACTCGGTATTGAGCTAGATCTTTCCTAAGGCGGACGCAGATCCCAGCAAAATAGCTTGTGCTCGACCACATTTCAATTTTTCATCTGAAACCCACGAAAAGGATGAATCGAAAAGATAATTTGCATATTGGCAACATCTTCTGATTTCTGTTGATCATACAAAAGACTACAAGAATACAAGAGTCAACACATATTTGATCAAAAAGAAGTTTTTCAAAATCTAATGTAAGTGCTGGTATATCTCCAGTTTTGTTAAAATGGAAGTTGAAATACAACTTCATCCATATTACTCACCAACTAGAAAACAAAATATGGAAAATATACATTACAAAATTTAAACCAAAAGTTGAGAAATATAAGTGGCTCAACAAATCTAATGTAGAACATAATCACGATACTTCCGCTGCTGGGAAAAATCCGATGTTATTATGCCCTTCATTTCTCTGTAGTATCAAATGAACGAGTCAGGTCGTTTCAATCCAATACGTCGATCAAAGACGGTAGTATATCCTCCTTAGAAGATATCAAGAATCTCCAAAATGAAATTATTACAAAGCGGGCAATTCCCTTTTTGAACAAAGAGTTCCCTAGAACACAACCTGCAAAAGGTATGACCACAGGGCACGGAAGCCGCTCCTTTATGCCTCACTTGACATACACAACAAGAGAACTCCCCTTTCCCGAGCTCCTCCTCCAACGCCTCTTCTTCCTCTGCCTCTTCCTCTTCTTCCTCATCATCCTCCTCTTCGTCGTCATCCAACCTATATGTGGGCCCATCTATTCCAGCTTGGCGATCAGTCTCCTCCAATAAATCCATCAATGACATCCTCATAGGTTGATTTGAGGGGGCACCAAAATTTGGCCCATCCTCATCGTCTTCCTCCTCGTCCTCATCTTCGCTCTCCTTGCTCGCCTCATCATCAACCCCGTCCTCATCAAGCTCCCTAGACAGTCGCCTACGCGTCTCCTCCCTCTCTGCCGCCAATGTAGCTGACAGCCGGAAACTACCCCCACTCCTAGGGGACCCACCACTATCAACCTCTAACATTGACATATCATCAGCTGGAACACCATCGATTCTTCTTATTGAATTGTTCCTAAGGGAATTCCTAAGGGAGTTTCTGTTCATCATCAGGTCTCTTCCTGATCTTGAACTAGGTAACACGTCGGATTGTGGGACTGGCATTGAAGAAGTCCACCTACCAGAACTCGAATTATGACTTTTCTTACGCGTAAGCTTCTCTTTAAAAGACTTCCAGGAGGTTTTACTATTAGGCAATCCTCCACTGTTTATGGTGTCGTCGTTGCGAATAATCTCAAGGAGGTTTCGGACAACAGCGTTTTTAGGTGAGGACGGTTTCTTGGTCCCGTTGAGCACAGCACCAAGGGTAAGATTGGAAATAGGTCGTTGGCTTGTGGTATTATTACTGTGGTCAACAATGGAGATGGTGTTTAAGCCATACGCAAGGTCACAGACATTAAAGGAATCTCGAAGTGACGATTGTTGGATGGACAATCTCGGTGTTGTAGGAGCAGCAGCGACAATGCCACCACCCTCACTTTCCATTCAATCTGATTTTCCACAACAACAAAAATCCCAACAAACAAAAACAACCTTAAGTTATCAACATTGTCATCATAAATTCAATCAATAATACATAAAATGTAGACTAAATTCAACAACCACTCATTATCAATAAAACTAGCTGACTTTGCCTATAAATCAAACAACAATTAATACTATTCACACAAATTTGAATTCATGTTTTATTCAATCAAATTCTAGCCAATGACATTCAGATAATTTATTACTTTTAGTAATCATGAATATGGTAAATGGGAAAAATGAGAATCAAAATACAAGTTTGATAGCAAATTAATTACGAAGTGCATGTTGCAACAGCATTATTACATTACTAAGTACCTCAATCGATCCATCAACACCAATTCTCATTTAAGACCGTCTTAATTTAAGACATCTCTTATAACCAAATTAATTAAAGGTAAAAATGAAATAAGGTTGTGAGATGTCTTAATTTAAGAGGGTCTTAAGCAAGGCCTGCTGGTCCATCAAATAACGGGTAAGGGCATCGGATGAATGCATCCTTACCCTAAGTGTTTACCAGAATGACAGTTTTCGAATGACCCATCATAAAATTCACGTCAAACAGTAAGACTTGCTTAAGACGGGTCAAACACAAGTACATGGGGCTAATAGGTACAAAAATATAGGCATTTCCTAGGCAACTTGTCATGTGATTTGACATGTATTTTATCCGTCTTAACCTTAAGACATAAAAAGCCCTGTCTTAGATGGGAATTTGAGTACCTCAAATGACTTTTACTCGCACAAAAAACACAACAATATTTGATCTCATTAGGAATAAAATGAAAAGATTAGCAAAATCCTTTGAGAAAAATAATTCGCAAGATGATGATCCTCAATTTATATTCTTTTACAAATTTATAAACTATATTATTACCTGAAAGTGGCCGTGATGATGAATTCAAATAAAAACCCAGATCAATATCTTTCAGAAATCCCTAAATTAAAAATAAAAATAAAAAACAGAGTAATCAAAAAACAGGGGAAATTTGTTGATGGATAATTGAGCGTGAAAAAGGGGTGGAAAGAAAGAAAGAAAAAAAGGAGAATAAAAGGAAGATAAAAAAGAAGGAGAACTGATGATAGAGAGACATTGAGGAGAGAGTGTAATATTTGGGGAGGAGAGATAAAGACGAGGTTAGGATGTTTGTGAAGAGAGAGATAGAAAGAGAGAGATAGACATGTCTTTTGTTGAACGAGTCTCCCGCTTAGTGACTGCCTACCATCTTTTCAATTTATTCTTTTTTTTTATATTTATTATGTTCCAGTACGGAAAAAAGATTACCCATTAGATGTGTTGTATCCTTTTAGTTTTTTAATTTTTATATATGTATTTTTTCTGAATATTTAAAATTTACAAGTTATATAATATGGAGTAACTAGTTTTAAACCCGTGCAGAATTGCACGGGTATTTTTTAAAGATTTTTTTATAATATTTTAATCCTAGATAACCATAACAAAATATTAATATTTTACTTAAAAATATACGAATATTTAAATGAGTAAACTAATAGAATATGATTTTGTAACATAATTTTCAATGTACGAACAAAAATCAATGAAATTTCAAATTTCACCATCGCAGATTAAATCCTTATAATTCTGCACTTGTCGCCAAAACTGTATAAATATTTACATGTCGCACTACTATGATAGATATGTTTAATCTGCGCAAACATGTGGAGCTTGGGTGGTACTCGTTTATATCCACCCTCCATAATACATTGACGTCTCTTCATATAATACTCGTTGTGTATCGGTTTTTTGTGTAGTTTTTTCATTTTTGGGTTTCTAATTCAATTGTTTATCTTTTATATATGAAAGTCTTTTGATGTGTAATTTAATAATCCAATGTAATTATTTTTCAGTTGTCATCCACAAATAGTGTCTTCCCCATTTCTTGGTCCTAGATGGAGGGAGTAAATCATAGACCGAAAACAAAGAAAAAAATATAATATATTTTATTATTATTTAACCTTTTATATTATTTAGTAGCTTGTTAATTTATAACATTGACATATTTTTTTCTGTCGTGTCCAAGTATCCAACATTTATCGCACTCGTGAATGTTCAATTCTTGGTTGATCCAAGTATCAAAGATGTACATTAAAAGAAAAACACAGATTGTCATTTGTGAGTTGTGATGGGGTGATCCGTCGCAAATCTAAGACGGGTTAACCCTCCTCACAAAAAGCAAGTGGGGATAAATGGAGCTCCTTACTTGCCTGCCCCCCAAGCTCTTTGTAAAGTGAGTTCGACCCGTCTTAAGCTTGCGACAGATCGTCCCGTTGCAAATAAGACTTGCAGAAAGAAAAATATATAAATTCAATTATGCCTTTTAAAAAGAATCCAATTTGGAGAAAAATTTGACTCCCACGAATATTTGAATTTATATCAGAAAAAAAAAATAGTGTACA
Organism: Heliosperma pusillum; assembly: GCA_022085475.1. NCBI lineage: Eukaryota > Viridiplantae > Streptophyta > Magnoliopsida > Caryophyllales > Caryophyllaceae > Heliosperma > Heliosperma pusillum. The sequence goes on from JAIUZE010069269.1 coordinate 26,032, forward strand.
ACAAAGCCCAACCCAACCGCTATTATGAATCTCAATCAAAAATATCTACCCCAAATATGAAGAAGTATAAGATAAAACCCCTATATTTGAGCTCGTATCTGCCGCCCCCCTCTATCAATTCCTCTTCATTTTTCCCTTTCATTATCATTTCCAATTAAAATCCCATCCCCTCTAGTTTGATCTTTATTTTCAAAATTTCATACTCCAATATACGGAGTATACATTTGGAGTAATTTTGACACTTAAACTAACACATTTACAAAAAAAAAAAGAGACAAATATTTGCATATTAGTTGTTTAAACTCATTTTTTATTTTATTTTCTGCATCTGAACAATTTGATTTGTGAGCTACATAGCTAATTTGGTAAGTACTTCAAGACTAAATTATCAAATAATATTTCTTTTTTTCTTTTTAAGTTATACTCCGTATATAGTAATTTTTCATGTTGATCTTTTAATCGAATATATAGATGATTTATGTAGAAAATAAAAATGTACTCTTATTCAGATTTTTTTTTTACTTTCTATATGATTTTTCTAAAAAAAATATATTTCCCTAATTATATTTGTATTTATGTGACCCCTTATATTTTTTGATATTTGATTTTTTTTTATAAAATTAATTTCTAAATGATTTATTTTCTAGTAATAATCCTAATTTTTTTCCCAAATCGCTTGATTTTTTGTTCATTACCTAACTTTATGTGACAAACAATTCTATTAAATTTTTTCATACTGTTAATTGTTAATGTATGGTTTTAAATGAGAACAATTATGAAAGAGAACAACTATGAAAGAGAGTAAATAAATATTTTGCAAAAGATGTGGGACCATTCTTCTTTTTTGCTTCCATATTTTCAGCCGCCAATAGAAAGTCTTCAAATGTTTGTGGATTAGTATAAAGTATATTCTTTGATGGAAAAACTCAAAATTAATTGATTTATAAGTATAGTTTGTTAGTAATTTTGTATTTTTGTTGCTTAAAGTTTAAGTGAACAAACTCAAAAATGTTATGATAATAACTCATATTCTTTAAAATAAAACTCAAAAAGTTTATTATAAAACTCATAAAATACACAATAAGATGTATTATATCTGATGTATAATCTATGAACTAGTGCAGTAGTATATATTCGACGCAATGTATTGGAACGATTTTTTAAAAATAATGCAAAAAAATAAAGTATTTGTCGATTTGGATTGGTTTTGAAAGTATTTGTCAAAAATGGTGTCCACGTAGGATCGATTTTTCAAAACCTGAAACACGGAACAAAGTTTATAGTGAGTAGGAAAATGAAAACTTACAGAAATGTAATAAAGCAAACACGTCATTGGGAGTGGCGGGTTTGTGAAGGTAACACGCTACTCCCAATGGCGCGTCTTTTAAAAGAAATGTTGTAAAGACATGTCAATGGTAATAGCGTGTTTGTTCTGTGTTTCATGTTTTGAAAACCTGAGCCTACATGGACACCATTTTTAACAAATATTTCCAAAACCAACTCAAAACGACACATAATATATTTTTTAGCATTATTTAAAAAAAAATCACATATCCAATGCAAATTCATGCCTTATACCTAGAATGGGCGTTCATATTAGAATATATATTAGTATATTACCATATTATATTATTAGGCTTGTGATTTATGATGTACTATAACTTAAGGTTCTCTCCAACAAAGTCACACCTATAAGGATTTTGGGCCTTACATCAAATAACCAAATTCCAAAAACAAGTTATCCACAAGTTGCAACACCCCGAAAAACAAACAGACAGCTCAAAATAGCTCTTTTTATTAATAATAATGGAAGCGAGATTACAGGGCATCACCGCCGTATTTCCCTTCCGAAAAATACAAGGCTTTTACAAAAATAAAGCTAAATACACTTGAAAATTTTAAAACTAAACACTATATTTAGTTAAATTACACGTCTTATACGTCTTATCTTCTATATGAAGTTACTCACACTTGACACTTTCTGATACTCGTACCTGAAAAAGAATGAAAGTAACGAAATCAGTCAACCAAATGCTGAGTATGACTCCAATTGCCTCCACCGGCCTTATGTAAATTTCTCATTTCTCATTTCACTATTTCCCTTATGTCTCACATAGTCACATATATATCATATATATCATATATAGGTTGTATCATCCAATCATATACATGCACAACTCTCATGTCAGTATGCAACATTTCATTTCAGAGTAATATCGATCTACCATTACTAAAGTGAGATACATTACGGAGTAAAAACTCTTATGGACTAAGTCCTCCTCCATGTACACAGGACCATATAATTATTTTTGTAACCTCCTGTCACTTTCACCAGTAATAACCAGAACCGCAGTTCTCATATCATGGAGCCGTGCTCCCTTCCATGTACACAGGTTAAATTTGTAATGTCATATCCCTCCCGTAATCGTATCCCGAATGCTACAATTGGCTAATTATACATTATATGAAAAACGCGCATACCAACATTACATAACAACATTATTATAGTATATTGGACATTAATATAACATGTAAGTAGTATAACAATAATGATATGGAACTTATACTCATTATTATGATAAACCATTACTTATAATGTCATCTTATTTTATCGGAAATTATTAATTTCTACGATAAAGGGGCCTCAAAACCATACCTTAACATGTATCGACGATATATACGGAGTACGGTGTAGTAACTAGGTGAAAGGAAATATAGGTACGGAGTACTAAGTGTCTACGTGGCTCCCTCATTTTCCTTTCTCATTTTTTCATGTGTTATCAAGGTTGAATGCTGGGGCTTTTTATAGCCAACGTAAGTCGACTTACCATGTTATTAGTGTGCAAGTTGAATTTTACTTCATACGAAGTATTACTTATATTAAGAAATGCCAGACGAAATTTTGACACTATTTGTACTAAGCAACAATCAACCTTATCTAAAGATATTTTGCAAATATCTTAAGTAATATTATTATAATAGTCACACATACATATAATTATAATACTACGTTACATAAAGAGTTATGGGGTACGATATAATTGAGCTAATTGGCGAACTATTTATCTTTACTATGTCGATTAATTAGTTAACGTACCTTAATTAGATTCTTCATTTGCCAATAGTCATCCTCATATTATAAGTACCTTCTAGTTTCTACATTATTAATACAATGATACGTAACTCATTAGTTCATACACATTCTATTTGATTACAAATTTTATCTATAAAATATATTCATTACCCATATCCTATAGATATCCAACATTACTTTGTTTATAAGTAATAATTTATACCTCCAAACGTATCTTTTATTACCACATATCTTAAGCGAAACTGAATCGAGATAGTTTTTAACTCGGGTTCATGTATATTCCACTATGTCGAGATTAATTATTTTAGGTGAAAATCATCTTCGCGTTAAGTCTAATTTAATTCGGATATTAGTTTGTACTGCTTAAGAAATATATTAATATAACTATATAGGCTCGTCATATTGTATTTTTTTAAATACTTTATTTTATTTTTATTTTATCAGAATATTACACAACTCTACAAAATTTTCTCTTTCAAACCTTTAGGGCGATAGCAAGTCAACTTATTCCTTTAATGAATGTCTCTCATAAGGGATTACCCTACCACAAATCACTAGATGAAGGCATATACTAACCTAAATTCGACAAATTGAGTACTTGTCATTTCATTCACCCTTTCATACATCACAATTTTTTAAAAGCGGAATTACAACTCAAGAATAATATCATGCTTTTATCTCAAATATTCAACACTACCTCAAAATTTCCTAAACTGAAGGATCCACAAAGAATTCTATATACTATGTAACAACCCGAAAAGTACCCAATTTTTCTAGTAAAAATATTTACTAACACTTTTCAGTAGAACTTAAGTTTTTAAAATAGAAATTTTTGTTCCGAGTCTTATTTTGAAATTCCGCGTTCGTATTTGGAATTCCTGAGAGATTTCATGAAAAGACCGTTTTTAGTCATCTTTGACTTTTCTTGACTTTTATGTCGTCTTTGACTTTCCTTGCCTTTTTAAAGTCGTCATTGACTTTTTCTTGACTTTTAAGTCGTCATAAACTTTTTCTGACTTTTA
>JAIUZE010069271.1:0-19421 GCA_022085475.1 Heliosperma pusillum
TTTTGACACACCTCGTGTTATATATATCTTGCATGTTTAAAGGTTTTTAAAATACCGTATTTCCGCATATTATTTCACATGCTTGTATGTTTTATATTTCCGCATTCGCGAGGGTTGTCACACAGCGCATCTTAGGTATCCGGATCTATAGGGATAGATCTAAAAGGATACTAGCATTAAGTCAAGAAACTTATATTGATAAAATTCTTGATCGGTTCAACATGAAAGACTCTAAGAGAGGCTTTCTTCCTATGGGAAGTGGGATCACTTTGAGCAAGTCAGAGTGCCCTACCAAACCCGAGGAGATTGAACGCATGAAATTGATCCCTTACGCATCTTCTGTTGGATCAATCATGTATGCTATGATGTGCACTCGTCCCGATGTTGCATATGCTTTGAGCATGACAAGTCGTTACCAAGCAAATCCAGGTGAGAGTCACTGGATAGCCGTAAAGAACATCCTTAAGTACTTGAGAAGGACCAAGGATTCGTTCTTAGTGTTTGGAGGCGAGACTGAGTTACGTGTAAAAGGTTACACAGATGCCAGTTTCCAAACAGATATGGATGATATGAAATCCCAATCCGGCTACGTTTATATGATGAATGGAGGAGCTGTTTGCTGGAAGAGTTTCAAGCAAAGCGTTACAGCGGATTCTACAACAGAAGCAGAGTACCTTGCAGCGTCTGAAGCTGCAAAGGAAGCAGTGTGGATTCGACAATTTTTGGAAGGACTAAAAGTAGTCCCTACTGCCAAAGATCCTATCACGATTTATTGTGATAACAGTGGGGCTATTTTTCAAGCAAAAGAGCCCAAGTCTAGTAACAAGTCTAGACATGTACTTAGGAAATATCATGTAATTAGAGATTACGTGGACAGAAAGGAAATTGACATTTGTAAGGTTGGACAGATGACAACATTGCTGATCCTTTAACCAAGCCTTTATCAAAGGCTAAGCATGATGGTCATGTCGTCACAATGGGATTGAGACGTGTGCCAGAATTCCTTTAGATTATGTAATATGTAATAATTGAATGTTGTATTAATTATTTCATATATGATAATTGCATTCATTGTTCGAGTTTTATTATAAACTCTTTTATTTAGTTTGACTAAATTTAATACTTTGTTTATCCGAATAGATTGTAAGACAATGTTGTACCCTATTCAAGTGAATAGGACGAACTTAGTATTTTGTCTCTCTAGTCACTCAATGAGGGTGACGTCTCGAAATGACTAGATTGTAAGTCGATCGATGGTTGGTTCAGCCACCATGGGGTCATGGAGATGACTGGTCGTTTACATAGACAGACTGTATGACACTCTGTCGGACAGTGACATTTGTAGAGACCCTTAAATCAATTATTTGATGCCTGGTCATGGCAGGGTCTTCTATCTTATTCCTATGAGTCGATTCTTTTGACTGGTGATCGTCTATCTGAGTCGGTGCAGTTTCCGATTGGTTTTGGTTAATGTTCTAGGTCGTGCCGTAAAAGGACGCCGATGGACATCTTATGGATCATGGTGATCTGCATCATACAGAGTAGATGAATCAACAAGAATTGTCCACCCACGTTGGGTACAAACATCTTTAGGCCACTCGAGGAGAAGTTACTGTAAATGCGTGGCCACGCTCGAAAGAGATCTTTGATAGATTTTCCGGTCAGACAGTTACTCTCCCTATCGAGAAAACCACTCTAGATATAATCAATCGCAAATGCGACCTGAAAGACACCTTGCGTTGAGTGGGAGATGTGATAAAGAGACAAGAGAATTGGTGACGCACACTTGTGTCAGACAAGTAGGAGATTGTTGGAGTAGGTGTCCTCCACAATAGTGCGCCACATAATAAATCTTATTAAGGAATATAATTGGGATATTTATTGACTATATATATATGATTAGTCAGTTGATTAACGTAAATCAATAACGGTTGACTGACTATAGTTTGACGTTATTGTCGTTTGACGGCGGTGATCAACTGATCCCTTTCGGTCACACCTATAGGATGAAATCCAAATAGTAACTAATTATTTGTATACGATACAGTTAATTAGTACATTACATATATTCGATATGTACGAGAGTTAATTTGTTAGAAATTGAGTTAAGAACTCAAATTCGATTAAGCTTATTTTTCAATTATGCGATAATTGACTAATAAATTTATATCTTATTTTAATACGATTAAATAAGATTTAACTTAGTAATTAATCGTTAAATTACTAAATTAGTTGAGGTTTTGAGATAGAGGTAATTAGTTAATTATATTTACAAGGAGTTGTAAAATAAATTAACTAAGCATTGTGGGACCCATTATATATTGATATAATGGTAAAATATCACTTAAAATGTTAAGTACATATTATTTATTTATTTGTGTCATATAATTGTTATATGATTAAATTAACACTTAATTATATAAGATAATTAAGCATATGATTAATAAGTATTTGTGGGACATATATCAAAAATCAAAATAGACCAAATAAGGCCTCACATGGCCGGTCATGTTGTAGTGGGAAGTGATGATGGTTGCTCTTGTTCATACTCACAAGTTACATGTGATTATGACATGAATAGTAAACCTAATATCATTTCACTCAACACTACACTCTACCACTTTGCATGTTAATTAAAATAAGCAAAATAAGTCTCTTGTGAGGCTACAAGTGACCGGCCATATTGCCTATAAAAGGGCAATATGGTTGTTCATTTTTGTTGTTCATTCTTGCTTATTTTCTCATACATCTCTCAAAACTCTTCTTCTCACTAAAACTCTCATAATACTAATATTTACTAAGTATTACTAGTGTAGTAATATATACTAATATTAGTAGCATAATATCTATCTTATTATCTAGTTAATAATAAGAATAGATTATTTGGTATCATCTTGGTGCAACTTGGAGGAGGTCTTCTAATTTGGAGATTGTTCTTGTTCATCCATATTTATAGCTCAAGAACAACAAGAAGGAGTTCTTGTTGTGCCCATTTAATTTCCATTTCAATGTGAGGAAATTTCTTCTTTTATGTAAATGTCTTTATATTTGCATGCATGTTACATAGATCATTAAATACTAAATTAACAAGTAATTTAGTAACTAATTAGAGGAGTCTAATTAAGGTCTATGGACTTTCAACATAAAAGCTGGACAGGTTCTTCCAGTTGCTAATGTTTCTTCCCAAAGTTTATGTTATTGATACCCATCTCAACTTTGGTATTTTGATACGAGTTGTGATTCTCACCACCCTTTTTGATCACATTTAGGGCATGAGAAGAAGGACAAGGCAAATCAAGCCTAGTAGGATCTACGAGGAAGCTAGGGTAGCCACCACGTAGAGGAGACCTATGATGGGCTTGGCGATATTTTGCTATTTGTCTTCTATTTTGTTATTGCATTTTGATTATTGGTGGTTGAACTATTTCATTTTCATGTTTTGACATGGAAAGTATTTTGAATTCCTTTGAACAATGGTTGTATTTTAATGGTGACTTGGCTTTCAACCCAAGTCACTATATCTATGGAATTTGTTTTAATGTTCTTAAACCTTTTCATCATGCAATGTTAGTATCATGAAACATAAATTAAAACGACTAAATTGATCTTAAAAGGAATATAATGATTTGATCATTATGAATAACCAAAGTTAAGAATGGGATTCTTACTTTGGCATTGTGACTAGACGTCACAACTTATTTGGAATAAGAAAGGTCAATTGCATAAGTCAAAGTGAGTTGACGAACTCACACTTGGATATTAACAATTCATATAAAGCCCCAAGATGAGATCTTTAAAACGCCAATTAGACTCCATACTAGCTATGGAAGGATTAAGAATCCTAAACTTGTTCAAGACATGGATAAGAGTCCAAGTATTTCGCTTAAATAGAGTGAGTCTATAGAGAAGCTAGAATACTAAAGTCTAAACAAATAAGTCTACTATAGATCGCTCAAAGTTAATAAGAGTTAATAAGAGCATTGTACCCCACTTATATCTGGAGAACAAAGTTGTTCGTAACTAAGGAATAGAGCTCATAAAGCTATCCTTACAAGAATTTTTCTCATATACACCTAAATAAACAAAACGTTTTGTGGCTCATGGTGTTATCCTTAACATAAATAAGCGTATTTACTAATGGATAGAGTGGGAGAAAATATGCCACAACAATTCATTGACAAGAGAAAATGTTCTTGTGTCATCCAAGGTCGGAAGCTTATAGTGAAAATATATACTTTTTGCAAAAAAGTGATAAGACTATGATCTATGGGTTGGCGGTTATCACTCTATATTTAAAATTGTTACATAAAAGTCATGTTGTCTAAGATGGATTCTATATAAAATAAATCACTTGGATAGGTTTGGACCTCCCCAAGATGAATAAAACTTTATTGTAAAGTATTATATATAAGTTAAAATATAACCATCTTTGAGATCCAAGAAAATTGCATCTACACCACGTATATGTATGACAAATGACAAAGAGTTGTTAAACAGTTACCTTTCTAAATGGGTATTTAGAAGTGGATAAGTTGTCGTACAAAACTTAGGAGATCAATGTATGATCCTAAGAGAACACTCATGGCATAAAAATAGAGAATGGTTTCCTCGAATTGTCGAAGAGCCATGTTTATGCATGTAGTTAAGTGGGAGCTAGATCTATCATGTGTGGACATATGCATTAGTGGGAGTGAAAAATCGTCATGTATGGACATGAAGATTAGTGGGAGCAAAATATCTTCCATATCTTGTATGTATGAGACATATCCATCATTAGGAATGATGTACTAACATTGCCTTCAGTGGAGGAGTGTTTAGGAAATCATTTCTAGATGAAAGACTTGGAAGAAGCATATTGTGTCTAAGGCAAGAATATCTCACATGTCTCGTATGTAGGAGACATATTGGTCATTGGGAATGATGTAATGACATTGCCTTCCGTGGAGGAGTGTTTGGGAAATCATTTCTAGATGAAAGACTTGGAGTAGGTATCCAAAATCTATAGTGATAGATGAGAGAGGATACAAATGATTGCTAATGTTTCCGCCATTAGGCCAATCATATATGCCAAGATATAAACATACCTTGATAATTTGTATGCTTGGAGCATGACAAGTTGATAACAAGTAATCCACATGAACAGTGGCGGACCATGGGGTGCGCACAGCACCGCACGCACAGCACCGCACGTGCGCACCCCGAGATTTCTGGAATTTTGTTTTTTTTTTTTTGAGAAAAAACTGAAACAAGTATATTTAATATTTGGGTGCAATAGAAGTATGTGTAAGTGTCGTGGCTCAGTGGTTAAAAGCAACCTCTTTCATCGTCACTACCCGGGTTCGAGCCTCACTACACTGCTTTTCCTAATTCTTTTTTTCCATAATGTCTGAACAATGAACACTACCAAGTACCCTTTCAATTTTCTTAGGTTCGAAAAATCCGACTCCCCGCCTACTCATTTCTAAACACCCATCCCCAAAAAACCCCATTTTCCAATGCTTAAATTTTAATCTAGATTTTAAATTTTGGCTTCACTAAGCAATATTATAGAAAAACTTTATAAAAAGTTCTTTATGTGTCATGTCATATTCCACAAATTTAAATATATAAGAACTTTTATACACAATAGATGACTATTATATAAAAATTCTTAGATGGAAAATATAAAATATTTAATTGGTCTCACAATTTTCAAACCTATATTTATTGGTTTCCAAATTCCCATGATAAACAAATTGAGTTCTTATTTTAGAACTCAGTTCTTATAATTAAGAACGAACTTTTTGCTGCAATAGATGAACTTTTTAATTTGAATTCTTGGTGACAACCCCAAGATTAAGAACCATTATTGCTATATCGTAAATATTAATTAATTGTTAGTTTCATACTACTTTCATTATATATTCTTAGTCTCAATTATATATATTAGTAATCCTCAATTCAAAAATTTCAATTGACATCATATTTTCTTGTTTTTGCTTAGAATTTTAGTTGTTTAGATTAAAAAAGTAAAATACTCATATATTAGCTTGTATTTGAGTGAAATCAAACACAACAAGTCGCATTATCATTGCCTTTATTGAAATTCTCACATAAAGGCACATAAAGCTTCATCTTCATCTTCCTCCATTGTCAAGTTAATCTCCTATATAAAGGATAATATAATTGATATTATGTTTACTATGCAATTTATATTATACGTCTATACGACGATCAAATAGTGCGATGCATAAAAAGTGACCACTATTTATTATTGTAAAGTAAATAAGATTTAAAAATGACTTTTTTAATATAAAATGGTAAATATTTATCATAAAAAGGAAACTTTTTTGTCGTCTGGTCGTAGAACCATCGTACACAATAGTTATTATTCATTACTGATAGATTTCATATACAATCGTATTCTTATTGGTAATAATATTGTGTTGTATAATGAATACAATGATCTTATATTTATAGTATAACAAAGATACCTAACTCAACCTAAATATTTCATATAACTTCTCTCAATATATTATTTCCTAATATTATCTTAATATTATCTCATATGACTTCATATGAGATCTTATTCCCTAATAATTACTATGTAGTGCCAATGACTTATTTTTATCATTTATTGTTCGCAATTTTTTTTTTTGGATTTGTGCACTCCCATTCGTAAGCTCCTGGGTCCGCCACTGCACATGAGAGTCATTAGATAGCCTTCAAGAATGACCATGAGATTCTAGAGGAGAACTATGGGTTTATTCTTGTGTTTGGTAATAATAACTTAGTTGCGTGTTAAGTGTCACACGAACCCAAGTTTCCAAACCTGTAAAGGATATGACAAAATCCAAGGCTAAATTTTGTTATATCAAAAAGCGAATAAATGAAAGGGAGGATTGAAGTGTCAATCATCAAAATTCTACAAATAGAGTCTTAGCACATAATGATGAGGATAAGGTGGATTACAAGGATCTAATAAGTAGACCCTGCTACCAAGATACCCATCACGTGGTTATCATGATAACAAATGGGAGCATCTTTCAAGATTAAAGAGCCCAACACTAGATAGAGATCTAGTGATGTACTTAGATAACTTCAGTTTAATATTGGGAATAACAATGATTGGAAAGAAAATGAGCAATTCAGAAAGTTGGAACAAGTGGATAAATAGTATATCCACCATCCAAGCTTTTATTGCATTTGGACGAGATGACCATGAACTGTCATGGAACCTGTATACTTTAGATTATATGATATGAAGCAATAACATTGTGTTGATTGTTCATATAAGATAATCACATTTATCATTGGAGTTTATAAAACTCATTTTTGTGCTTTGTTATATCCAAATAGGTTTTAGTGACAACTTTGAACCCTATTAAAGTGAATTGGATTAACATAGCCTGAGCCCCTAGTCACTTACATGAGGTGACGTCTCGAAATGACTAGAGTGTGATGCGATTGATGGCAAGTTCAAGTGTCATAGAGTCACATGAGATGACTAGTCGATCATATAGACAGACTGTATCGGACACACTGTCGGGTAGTGACCGCATATAGAGTTCTGGCAATTCATAAAGCCTGATCGTGGCGAGAGCTACTATAGTATTCTTTCTGAGTCAATTCTTTAGACTAGAGACTATTCGCCCAAGTCGACATAGTTTCTGATTGACTTTGATTTTGCCCCAAGCCATTCTGTGAAATGGGGTGAATGGGCAATTATTGGGCCATGAAGAACTGTGAGTGGACGAAGGGAGTAGTGCGATAGGAATTGTCCAACCCCTTGTCAGGGTTATCCAATATCTCAAGGCCACTCGAGGAGTAGTTAACTGGAAATGCGTGGCCACGCTCGGAAAGTATCTACGGTAGATAATTCCGGCCAGTCAGTTACTCTCCAGATCGAGGAAACCACTCTGGATATGATCACGTGCAAGAACAACCTGCAAGACACCTTGCATTGAGTGAGAGATTTAAAATAGGACAAGAGAATTGGTGACGCACACTTGTTGCGAACAAGTGGGAGATTGTTGGAGTAAGTGTCCTCAACAATAGTGCGATCACTTAATTAAATCTCAATACAAGAATACAAAAGGATGATTAACATTATAGTCAACTGGTCCACATTAATCGGTAATGATTGGCTTACTAGAGTTTGACATTACTGTCGTATGACGGTGGTGATCAGTTGATCCCTTGAGGTCACACCGAAAGGACGATTCCCTAATCAAGAATATTAATTAATTGTATAACGATACAGATTAATTAATCCCTTAAACACAACAAGTTTACAAGTGAGAAATATATCTTATTGTAATATGATTAAATAAGATTTAATAAATATAATTGTTATATTAGAATGCTTAATGTTTATGAAACATTTGAGACAAGCATGATTGGTTGATCATAATTACAATTAGTTGTAGATCATATCAACCAAATATGAGATGACCCATTTTATATATATGTGATCATAATTATTACTTAAAATATTAAGTTTAATTTATTTGACATGAAATTGTATTTAAACTAGTTAAATACATATTTATATTATAAGATAACATGTCACATGTCACATGTGTGACAAATGACAAAATCACAAAATGTAAAATGGAGTCCATATTATACCTCAAAACCGGCTTTGCTTGTGTGTAGAGTAGTGTTTAGGCTTTAATGTTGTTCTAAGCAAGATTAAGCATAATCATCACTAGCCTAAATACCTATAGCCACCCTACAAACTTTGATAAGGCAAAAAGCAAAAGGCAACCATCTTTCCCATGATGGTGCCGGCTTTGGTGAAGGTTTTAAGAGGATGCTTTCCTCTTGTTTTGTGATATAACATCTCATAAGAAAACACTTACTTCTTCTCACTAGAAATCTCTAAATACTTAGAAACTTTAGAAGTTTCATTGAACTTGTGTTGGAATATAAACACCATATTACTAGAGTAGTAATTGGAATGTTGTATACTTGTTTTAAGGGTACTTCACTATTGAACTAGTAAAACAATAGTTGAGTGATTTAAGGGTAAGTCTAGGTGCAACAAATGGAGAGTTCCTATACTTGGAGCTTTTGAAAATTTATCCTAAATCATCTAGCTCAAGAACAAGTGCAAGAATGTGTCTTGTACTTGTGCCCAATACCCGATCGAAACTCAATGTGAGGAACATTTTTCTTCCTCTATTTCAATTTAATTTGTTAGCATGTAACTAAATCTTGTAACTAATTAAAGAGTTAATTAGTATTACTTAAGAAATAGCTTAAATGTAGGTATATGAACCTAACACTAATCACACCTTGCCTAGCATAGTGATCATAGATGGGATATATATTAAGCTAGGTATCTGACTTAACTTGATTAACAGTCATTGTCAGATTTTGGAGTATCTCAAGTACATTGCCCGTGTGATAGGGCATGTTAGAAGAAGTTCTCGCACCAGTGTGGAGGGGTTGAGTCTAAATTGGGGGGTCATCGGGGGTTACTTCGCCAAGAGGGAGGTGATAAGATGGTCGGAGCTCAATGTGTTCACCCTCTCGACATCGAGGGCGAGGTCGAAGGAAGGGAAATTTCCCTACCTCTTCGGTCAATCGGGGAATCATGGCTAGCGATCCTCCAAATCATGTGGGGGTGGGAAGAACAAAACCAATTAAGTCGCTGAAAATAATTATAATATAATCCTACACCTGGCTCATCATTTAGAGAAGAGAAGGACTCAAGGGTGGTGGTGACTTGGTTGAAGCGACAAACATGTTGGGCAATACGAGTGACAAGCCCACCAATAACAATATTACTAGTAGTATTGTTGGAAATCTTAGTAAGTTATACAACAAAATGAAATGGGATGTTCATTGCCCATGGTTCATCCCCACTAACATTCAAATATCTTCCCAAGATTTCTACTTCTAATCTCCTAACTATATGAGGTTCAGGTCCACCTAAGAAAATCCATCCCATGAATCTTTGCCAGATTCTAATGGCGGGGTGATGAATGTAGTGGTGTGGTACATGGTTCCAACTCGTCGCCTCGTACTGGGAGATGTAATTCCAAGTAGTGGTGGCTTCATAATCAATAGGGGAATCGGTATGTAGGCCAACATGAGAAAGGCCAAAAATTTCAACAAATTGTCCTAAAGAATAGTTGATGTCTCGATTACATAACCGAAAGCTAACATTCAAAACATATCCCGGCTTTCTAGACTTATGAAATTCAAATGAACTAAGAAATTCTAAGGTCAATTGCAGAGAAGTCTTAAAATTCATTGTGAAAGCTTACTTCATGTCTAGACCTTTAAACAAAGCTTTACATTGCTTATAAAGCCCCATTGGAAGCAAAGAATCGGTGTTCAAATATTTAGTTGGTCTAATACCTTTGCGGCGGAGAATTTTCCATGTATCTCATTGCTTTTGTGACCCAAAGATGATATTGGGGAAAGCAGGGTCGTGCAAACCGTTGTTTGGTATATTTTCATCCGGCATTTCAATGTCTGTGTCCCAAACACTGCTTCCTTCTCCTTTCTCTGTCCTAGCTCTATTAGCACGAGGATTAGTGTTTTTCTTTGGTGCCATTTTTCTGAAAATTCATGTCATGTCTTTGTTTGTTGAGCAAATGGCATTCTAATCACTTCCAAATTACTACTAGCTAACTTAGTTCTACTCTTAAACAAGTATAGTTCAATATAAACTCATTTTACACACTAGAAATTCACAAAATCAAAAACCTCCAATTTGGAGTTAGGATTTGAGAAAAATATGAAAATCTAATTAACAAGAGTAAATCAAAGTTTTAAGACATAGATTACTTACTTGGAAGGGATTAGAGGAACAAAGTGATGACGACTGATGAAAAATAAGCTAGATTAAGTGGCTTATTTGAGAAAATACAAAAATGAGGGAGAAAATAAGAGTAGTGTTCGCGAAAATGAAGAACATATGTAGCCTTAGTCTGGTTTCAGCCTTATCACTGAGTTTGTAGAAAACTACGTCCTCGATCGGGCTTGGCAACCCCGATCGTGTTTGACCATTTCTACAACTTTGACTTCACAGTTGATTAATTCGCGCTATTCCGTTTAGCTACGTCCTTTATCGGGTTTACCAAACCTGATGAGGGTCGTAATGATAGCTAAAGTTCATCTTCATTGACTTCTTTTCTCAGCCTGCGATCTTTATTTCATATAATCGACAAATAACATTTTATTTCTAACTAAAAACGATAAAACTTTAAAGGAAAAATATCTTAACTATTACATCAAAAAAAAATTATTGAAAAACATATAAATAATCCCTTAAATAAAAATGTAAACCAAAAGATTGTCTAGAAAGCATAAAAACCACAAGTTGCCTTCCGAAAAGCGCATTTTATAGTCATGCTAGACTATGATCATCCCTTCTAGGTCTTTTGAAATTTGAGCTCCTTTGAATCCGAGCTTTTGGTTTCCTTGTCCCGATTTGATTTCTCCATTGCATTACCTTTCAGCATACTATTCCCTTCAATATGACTCTTATTGACCCTAACAATGTTAGTTAACAAAAGCGGAGTTGTGGAAGGAACCTTTGGAGGATTGGATAGCTGAAGCAGTGCTGAATCACATGACTTAGAAGTGGTGTTACTAATGCTCTTGTTGTAAATAAGTCACAAATTTTCCACTTCTAAAGTCATTGTTCCTTCTTTGACATTTATAATAGCTCCTGCACTGTGTAGAAATGGCATTCCCAAAAAGATTGAGGAGTCGGAGCCTCCGGTTGAAAACATGACATAGAAGACAACTAGGACTAAGAAATTGCTAACCCGAACGAGTACGTCCTCCACAATACCTACTGGTTATTTTGAAGAGCCATCTGCCAAATATAGAGTGGAACTCGTATATTTCAAGGGCTTGGTAGCGACCTCGAGATATACGTGAAAGGACATGGCACTATTACTAACACCAAGGTCACAAACTGCACTTTCGATAAAATATGAGCCTATAGTACATGTAATAGAGAAAATACCTGGATCTTTTAATTTAGGTGGCGAAATGGTCTGACCTTCATTAAAAAAATTGGACAAATTCAGTGGGACTTTGGCAAGGAAAACTTTGTGAAGCTTTACAATTGAGCTTGGCCTTAAGCCTCTCAATAGCGCAATTGCTTTCTTTGAATTTATCATGTAGTTGTGCTATCATGTTACGTTGAGTTTCAAGTAACCATTTGACCATCATCTCAATGTATTTCAACCAATGTTCCATATCTTGAAGAGGGTAGGTTTTCTTTGATTTTGTAGATGATTTGTTTAAAGAGGTTTCTTTTTTACTATGAAATTCATGTGGCAACTTGAATTTAGGCTTCATAACTTGAATTTTTGCCCTCTTTGATGTGGTGCCTTCACAAACTAGGATGCATTCTCCATTATCTTCACATTGGTTGCTATCCTCAAGATCACTTAACTTCTTTGCAACTACCTCTATTTGGTTTTTGAGAATTTTTATTTCAAGATCCCATGATGAGATATCATGAGACGAGTTAATTTCTCCTTTACCCTCTCCTTGCACATTCTCTTGGTGGTTGGCTTGAATGACATTTGTGGTGACTACTTAAGCCCCTCTTCCCTTTGGGTGAGGTTGTTTAGAGGATGGTGGGGTGAGTTGGGAAATTTTTATTTGTAGATTTTTTATGTTATTGTGGAGGGTGTTTATCATGAAAAGAAATTGTGCAGCCAATCCGTTATGAGTTTTTATTACGTGTGCGAACTTGAATTCTATCCTAGCCATGCCTTAGCTACTGGATGAAGGAAGGAAAGGGGTTGGGCGAAACCCTTGAGGATAGTACATGTAAGGATTTTGAAATTGAGGATTCAGGGTTGGAAATGCGTGGGTTTGCATGAGATTGTTCCCACATTTTTTAGAGATATGGCCTACCCCTCCACATAGTTCACATGGATGAGTAAGTGGGGGAATATTTTGTGACGAGCTTGTGTGGTGGATGCCTTGAGTGTTTTGTGGAATAGGCTCTATAGACACCTCCGACTCACAATGGTCGTCCCTACTTGGTAATGCAAGCGATATTTCCGTATCAATCTCATATGGGTTTATTTTTCTAGTTTTCTTAATCCCCCCCCCCCCCTCCTTTATGTTTCATTTGTTTTCCTCATTTTTTTTTGGAGATCCTAGAATTTGGGAATTGGTTTGAATTGTTTATTGTGTGGATGAGTATCTAAGGCGGAAAGCAAGGACTAGGCTTTCCCAATCAAAAATTTTCATTGCCTTCTTGTCAAGGCGGGTAATCCATCACTTGGCTTTCCCACCAAGCGAGAAGGGGAAAAGTATCTCTCTTATTTCATTTTGTGTGACCCCCTCTTGCTTAAAGGTTAGGTAAAGTTCACAAAATATTTGGATGTGGTGGTTTGGATTTTCCGTTGATCCCCCACAAAATTGATGTTTTTTCTATTAGAGTAAAGAAAATTGGGTGAACCTTTAGATGGCCTTTTGGAAAAGCAAGAATACTGGGTTGGGCTTTGTCCTTGGAATTCTTCGTTGTTAGGGTACCTAGACACAAAAGAACAATTTATTAGTTTATGAGTGAAATGATTCTTAAGCGACGAGTTGCTTCTTAAGTGAATGGTATCTAGATAGAAATCAAGTGTTTACAAATAATCAAATTCGTGCTCCCCGGCAACGGCGCCAAAGTTTGATGGGGTTGTCACGTATCCAAATCAAAGATAATTAACCCTTGAACTAGGCCAACAACAAATAATGTAATTAGGGAAGTAAGGGGTCGATCTCGGGAAGACGGGAGATACTTTGCAAATAGTTATGAATTGATTTTCACCTAGGATGATTAATTTGGAGAGTTGATTAAGCTACAATTAAAAATAACTAAATGGTAAAATAATTAAACTATAACGTAAAACAAGTTTAAATACTAATTATGAAGAAAGATAAAAATATTTAGGGAATGGGATTGCACGAATAAATTAATTTATATAGTATTTTTTCTATTATGATTTTAACAAAGTTCAATTTACCCAAGTCTTTAATGGTACACTTCTTCCGGATCATTACCGACTATATGACGAATCATAGCGTTCTTTCGATTCCTACTAGGTCGTTAAACTACTACTGTCAGTCCTACAATCTACCCCAATTTTCGTTCTTAATGTAGATGACAGCGAATACAATCAATTAATTATGGCCATTTATTAAAGGTTGTCATAAGGATTAGGCAAAAAAGTAGAGGAAACTTAAAACAATATTTAACCAAAACTAACAATAAAGAATAATTAATCCTTATGCTAACCCATGCCTAGAAACCTAAAAGTACTTATACATTATTAACAAAAATATTAAGACTACAACTACTAAATTTAAAAAAACTAACATGATAAATTATGTGTCGAATGGATTTTAGTGATGATGATAATAACCATACTATAACAAAAAAAATTAAAACAGAAATGATAAGGGATATAATTTAGATGATGATGGTGAGAATTATAATAATAATTTATTTTTAACTAAGGTAATGACTAAATAATTTTATAACAATATTAAGCAAAATAAAAACTAAATTGCATTATCGAAAAACGATAAAGTAAAGTATGAGATTAGAAATTACCAAAGGGATTTAGGAAAAGTAGATAGATGAGAAATGTAGACTAAAGTGAAATTCCTTACAACTAGAACAATTACACTACACTAAAACTAAAACTAGAAACTAGAAACTAAGAAAAATTTATAAAAGATAAGAACTAACCTAATTTTTTTATGTGTTTGATTTGAGATGTTATAAGAAGATCGTCCAAATTAACTTCTGAACTCGTCCTTTTATAGCTGCGTAGAGGCGTCGGAAATTAAATCCCCATCAATATAAAAATAAAGACCCAGCAAAGGAATTGACATGCGAGTAGAAACACACGACCCCGATCGGGTTTAGGTATCCCCTATCGGGGATGCAAATTACATATGCCCCTTCGAATTCCTTACGAAAATATCTTGATCACGCATCTCAATGCTAAAAACCTGATAGGGGATGTGATCTCCGTCTTTAAGATTTTCAATGAATGCTTGACTTTGGTTTTAATTGACCCCTTTAGCATAGAAGCTTAGGTTCGGGTCGCAGAATCGTTCATTCCGAGCCTTTATTCGATTGACTTTCTTCCCGGGAGACGCTGATGCTACCAACACTTACCCGTTTGGACCAAGGCTTTCTTGATATTACTCCGAGTGCCACGATGAATGCCTAATATAGAAGGAAAAACGCAAAACCGCTTTATTTCCTATGAAATCAAGACAAGGCATACAAAGCAACTAGAACACGGAATTAGCTCATAAATCACTTCGTAAAGTGCATAAGACTTGTAAAAAACGAGCCAAATAAGGGGATAAAACTATACAAATATTACAATTATCAAACTTACTCCTCAACTTCGTATCTTTCTTGTCCAAAATCCGCATCGGCCACTACTCGAAAGCTAAACGAGGTTCAAGCTCGCCAACATCATTTTGCAACACATGACTTGGGTTTCCAACGTCCTTCCTAAGTTGTGACATGTGGAAAAATATCGTGAACCTTGTCCAAATTCGGGGGCAAATCCAATTTGTAAGCCACGACACCAATCCTCTTTACTACTTCATAAGGTCCAATGAACTTTGGGCTCAACTTTCCCTTCACTCAAAAACTTTTCACCCCTTTCATATCTAGGGGACACCTTCAAGAACACCTTATCACCAACTTCAAACTCCAATGGTCTTCGTCGAACATCGATATAAGACTTTTAGCAATCTTGAGCGGCCTTCATCCTTTCACGGATGATATTCACATGGTTAATCGTCTCGACTAGCTTGTCGGGTTACAAATCAAGAACGTCACTTGTTTGATCCCAACCAATCGGGCTTTGGCACTTCCTTTCATAGAGAGCTTCATAAGGAGCCATATTTATAGAAGCATAATAACTTTTGTTGTATGAAATTCCACCAATGGTAAGCTCTTTCCCAACTTTTATGAATGTCTAGGGCACAAGAACACAACATGTTTTCAAGTGTTTGAATCTTCTTCTCGGCTTTTCCATCGATGGCGGTATGGAATGCGGTACTCATCAACAAGCTACTACCCAAAGCCTCTTGCAAAGCTTTTCGAAATCTCAAACAACACCTAGGGTCGTATTCCGATACTATCTCCTTAGGGACACCATGATAACGAACGATCACCTCCACGTAATCACGTACTAGCTAATCGATCCCAATTCCATGTCTCCTTAATCAAAATAAACCTAGCACATTTGGTCAACCTATCCACTATCAGCCAAACGGCATCCTATCCACCAATGGTTTAAGGCAATGCCATCACAAAGTCCATCGATATAGACTCGCATTTCCACAAGGGAATATCCAATGGTTGTTGCAAACCACCAGTTGTGCTCAATATTCACTTGCTGGCAAGTGAGCCATCTTCCAACTTAAGACAGTATATCGCTCCTCATATTGGGCCACCAAAATTGAAGCTTAATGTCCTTATTCATCTTGTCACCTCCCAAAGGAATCGAGTACTATGTTAGGTTAGCTTCATCAATGTAACACCTCGTCCTAGACCCTAGGTCAGGAACGGTCACTCACAGTAGCTCGCCAGACTATGTACAAGGCCCACAGATCAACATGGGTCGTTTCCAACGCATTTTGTCCTCACTCTTTCACATCTCGGGAACCTTACCAGGAAGTCACTCATCCTAAGACTACTCCTAACAAGCAGCTTAACTATAAGGTTCTTTTGCAGGGATAGGCAGAAAAGAACGTGTATTTTGTTGATATGAGTAGTAATTTCAATCTCTTTAAGCACTAGTCATTTATTTATATCAATGGATCTCTTCAAGGGCACTCAACGCATGGAGTATTAAACACCCCACATGAAGAACGCAACGTCCACCTTGCGCCTGAAAGAATCTAACCGCAACCAAGCCCAGAATCCTCACATGCTAGGTGGGTGACCCGGGTACTCCTTACCACATGCTCACCACACAGTCGCAGGGTTGCTACAATGCCACTTATAACAACCCCGCCCAAACCCTGGTTCGGGAACAACCACTCATAGTAGCTAGCTAGGTTGTGTACATGGCCTACAGATCAACACAAGTACTTCCAAGCGCATTTTGTCCTCACTTATGCACATTCCGAGAACTTTCCCAGGAGGTATGCCATCATAAGATTACTCCTAACCAAGCATGCTTAACTATGGAGTTATTTTGCATGGATAACCAGAAAAGAAAGTGTACTTCGTTGATATGAGTATTAATTTCAATCGCTTTAAGGACTAGTTATTTATGCCTATCAATGAATCTTTTCAAGGTCACCCCACGCATGGAGTATTATAATCAAGATATCCCTTCCTTAGCTCAATTACATCGGGTACATAAATGCAACCACGAAGGCGGAGGACTCCATTTGCATCAATCTCGCAATCCTTGGCTTTTCCTTCGAGTAGCTTGGCTTGAAAATATTTGTAGGTCCCATCACCAACTTGATTCTCACGATGAATAATGCGCTCGATAACCATAGCACCAAGGCAGTCATAACTACTCTCTACAAAATTTAGGTCCAATCTACGGAATTCGGCACAAAGATCATCAGGTAAGACACAAATAGCACTCAAGGAATGAGTCGACTTCCTAATAAGAGCATTGACAACTACATCAGCCTTTCCTTCATGGTATAGCAACTTCACATCGTAGTCATTCATCAACTCCAGCCATTGTCTTTGCCTCAGATTCAACTCCTTTTGGGTGAAAATAAACCTCAAGCTCTTATGATCGGTGTAGATACGACAATGAACCACAAAGAATTAATGTATTCAAATATTTAATGTAGGAAAATATCCGTATACTTCCTTTTAAATCATTCAGGATTATAATGAAATTATGATTATATGATTAATAGTCATAAACGAAAATGCATAATAAGCAAGAGATTAAAAAAAACCTTTAGTCCTTGCTTTAATGGCCTAAGAACAATATCAAAATGATGATATCTCCTAATCGTAGCACCCAAGATAGAATGAGAAATGCCCTTGAATTTGCTAGAATGTTTTGTGAAAAGTTACTGTTAACTTTTTAATTTTGTGATGTGTAGAGATGGAGGCACAAGTGAGAATGAATTAGGGTTAGAATGAAAAACTCAATTTTTTCCCTTACCTCTTGCATTCTCACGGCACCAATAGGGTTATTAGGGGAGATATTTTCTCCTCTAATTAACCACTAATGGACCGAAAATTCCAGCGTGAATCTGGACTTTATTTCGGTTAAATTCGCTTTAATATATAATGTGTATTATTATTATAAATGTCATTTGTGTTGTCATGTATTAATATGTCCATACAACATTTTGTAGTCGATACATTAATACCGGTCTGACAACATCTAATATAACAATCGTATAATATATACGATAATTATAATTATCCGTATAATTATAATTTGCTAATTCAATATAACATTTTATATTCAATTACGAATTAACATTTTAATTCGCATAAGCTTACATTATATATATGCTAATTAAATACAACAGTTTATATTTAATTACGAATTACTTTTAATTCGTCTCAGCTTATATTATTTAATCGTTATTAAATAATCGTCTCCTCATCACATTGACTAACCTTTTAGCCAAATACATTGACTAACCTTTTAGTCATATAATAGGGCATCAATATGATTATTTTCTCAAATAATCACATCTCTCAAACACATCCTTTAGGTGTGACTTTTAGGGACCAGTTGATCACCGCCATCTGTATGACAATAACGTCAACCTTATCTAGCAAGCCAACCGTTATTGATAAACGTTAATCAACTGATTATTATACAAAGTATACCCTGTGAACCTACAGAGATTTATTTATGTTATTGCACTAACTGTGGAGGACACTGGCTCCAACAATCTCCCACTTGTCCGTACAAGTGTATGTGCGATAACCGATTCTCATATCCATAATAAAGTTCTCCCACTCAATGTAAACCAATTTGCAAAGTCCGTATTCACAAAGGTCGTAGTTTACAAGTGATCAGTATCAAGAGTGGTTTCCCCGACTAGAGAGTAACTTAACTGATAAACGAATATTTATTCGAGCATGGCCATGCATTTCAGTTACAGCTCCTCGAGTGGCCCTGAGAAATAACATAACCTGATAAAGGTTGGATATTTTCTTCAACTCGAATCTTGCAGATACAAGCGCAATATGAAATGACCCAGTAAAAATCTACTTAGCCTCCTGTTACGGTCGATCATGAGAAAGAAACCAAAGTCACCCAAAAACTGCCTTAATCTCAAGAGACAGTCGATATTCAAAAGAATCGACTCTAGGAACACTATGGACGTCCTATCCACGACCTGGCACCGAATGTTGTTAAACATTTAGGACTCCATAACGTCGTCACGAATTACAATGTCCTACGAGGTATCCTTATAACTCGTAT